>VUYV01000238.1:1143668-1154128 GCA_008711295.1 Anarhynchus alexandrinus
TGGGCTCCCCAGTTCAAGAGGGACAGGGAACTGCTGGAGAGAGTCCAGCGAAGGGCAACCAAGATGATTGAGGGATTGGAGCATCTCCCTTATGAGGAAAGGCTGAGAGAGCTGGGACTCTTTAGCCTGGAGAAGAGAAGGCTGAGGGGAGACCTTACTATGGCGTACAAGTATCTAAAGGGTGGGTTGAAGGAGGATGGAGCCAGACTCTTTTCAGCGGTTCCCAATGACAGGACGAGGGGCAATGGGCACAAGTTGGAACATAGGAAGTTCCGTTCAAATATACGGAAAAACTTCTTTACAGTTAGGGTGACAGAGCACTGGCACAGGCTGCCCAGGGAGGCTGTGGAGTCCCCTTCTCTGGAGATTTTCAAAACCCGCCTGGATGCAGTCCTGAGTAATGTGCTCTAGGCAATCCTGCTTTGGCAGGGGAGTTGGACTAGATGATCTCTAGAGGTCCCTTCCAACTCCGAAAATTCTGTGATTCCATGATAATAAAGTTCTCCACTTTATTCTTTACTCCATTCTTGATTTGCAGCATTTGCTTTGCTTTTTTGATTGATACTCCGTACTGAGCTGATGTTCTCATGGAGTTTTCTATTGCAAGGCCAAGATCTCACTTTTGGCTGGTAGCCATCAATGCTAACACTTTCTATAAATTTATAAATCTATATAGATCTGCAAGATAGAAAAATGGTGGGCTCTGAGAAGTTAATATTTTTCCATGTTTATCATTTTAATATTTATCTAAGCTAAATTTAATTTGTCTTTTTATTGCACGGTCATTTATCTGCATAAGATCCTTCCACGATTACTCAATGCAGGCCTTCATTTTTACTGCCCTAAATAGCTTGGTATTACTAAACTTTGCCTCGTCTTTTCTCACCCTCTTTTGCAAGGGGTATATTAATACACCAAAAGCAAAACGACGTTCTTACAAAGCCTCCAATAAGATGCTTTACGAAACAAGACCAGTTCTTAACTTTCCTACTTTCAGAAAGGCTTACTAAACATCTCCATTAATATGAACACTTACATTTAATAAGCTGCATATACAGAGGAAATGTTTTTAATATATTATTTACAAAATATCACAGCTGTCCTGGAAAGGCTGCTACCAGGAGGGAGGTCATTTAAACCACAAGGAATACTTCCTATTGTGTTCCTTAATGAGCATTACTTCACCGCTGCAGGAAGAGGGGAAGCATCTGCAAATTGTATCTCAGAGACCAAGAGGAGGAGAAGAATTGGGAATCAAAGCTATTGTTAGGTGTATATATGTGGCAAATGTGCTCCAAATGGATTAAATTCACCAAGACGACAGACTTGAACAGGTCACCTCCTTCCCTTCTCATCTGTCCTCAGCAAAGGCAGAAATATAATGCCCTAGAAAAGGGGCTAAACACCAGTAACTACTGGTTTAGTACTGGTTTAGTCGCCCTTGGAAGAGCCTACTGAAACTTGATATATTACCTTTTTTAAAAACTCGAAGTCTTAAGAATGATGTTAACTATTAAATCTTAATTTGGTGAAGTAAACTAGAAAAATTATGAGGTCAAATTTTGTTATAAGTATAAATAAATGTATTACTGGGGTTAATCTCCATCATTTGTGTGCCAAAACAGAGTCTTTAATATTTGATTGCATTCCTGTCACCAGAAGTCACCCTTCTTCTATAGCACGCAGCGCAGCCCTCTACTCCTTTCACTCCACCTGACTGAAGTGGCACATCTGCTACACAACGCAAAAGGAGAAGTGGCATCCATGAAGAAGGGAAGGAGAAAGCTCACCCGCACCAGTTCATCTCTTAACATCAAACATTACAATGACCACGATGGCATTTTTAAACCAAGTATTACAAAAAGCCTCTGTGAACTTTGGATCAGTCAGAAATTCTACAGCTCTGTTAAATCTAGCAAGTTAAAAAAACAGGAAGCTATAATCACTCTGATGAAGCACACAAATACTTCTATGTTACACTTAAAATTAATATATGACAACCACCTCAAAGTAATAACCAGAAGCTGGAGATTTAACAGTTGGACTGCTACACTTTCAGCATTTTCATTTCTGGATTAAACATGATCTGATTGTTTGTAGTAAAATAATTAGCAACAGGTAGGAAGCTCTAACAAATTGCCACATTCAAGCTTTAGAGTTAACCACCTCCTGAAGGATGGGTGCTAGTTCTCACCGACAGATGGTACCTACAGGCTTTTTGAAATTCAGCTATCAATCTACCTGCAGCTCAAGCACTTCAGCCTAAGCAGCCTCTGAAAGCTAACTTGCTCCCCACACCGCCTTCCCTGCACTGCTCCCTCCTTCAACCCCACACAGCATCTTTTCATCTAAGTTATCAACTAGATCTGACTGAAGGATAAGTAGCTCAATAAGGTTTCAAAGCACAATGTGCAAAAGAAACATACGATCATAAAAGCAGTGGCATTTTCAGAGTTTGATAAAAACCCTAAAAGCACTATTTGCAAAAACTATTTGACAATAGACAGGCATACGATAAGTAGTGAAAAGGTCTGTTAACCATCTGCAGAAAAATAAACCAAATGTCTAAGATCTGGTTTATATGGGTGCAAAATCTGGATATTTACTAGAAAAGACAATAACTAAATACACTCAAAACCAGAGAAATTTCAAGAGAGATTTCTGCAAGGGACAACTGCCAAAGACAAGACTATAGCGAAAGGTCTCCTTGCACAGATCTCAAGCCCTAACATAAACCCCTTCCAAAGCATACACTTGAACCATGGGCTTGAACCATGGGCTGGTTGATATACTTCACAAATACTGCACCAAAGTCAAGAGGCAGACTCACCCGATGGAGGTTCGTCCTACCCCTGCCCTGACAAACCGTCCCAGTTAAAAAAAAATTTGGCAACTTTTCTCACCGCACAGAAACCTACTGGATCACCTGGCAGAGGGCCACCATCACCCAGATATCCTACACCCACTCTCCAGCGTTCAGAAAACAAATCCCCATTTGTAGCTACCACACTCTTGGTTGAGAGGCACAAGGATGCCAAGACACATCTCCAATATTACTAGCACAAAACTTTGAACCTATGTCTAGAAAACATGGATTGTAAGAGCAGTTCACAATGACAACACTAGAAATGTACTTAGCCTTTAATGGTTTTTGTGAGACAAGGTTTTGTAGACAGAAAAAGTGAGTTTTATTCAGCCAAGTAGTAGAAAGAGAAAAAATTGACCAAGGGTTTCAGCACACAACCCTTTTTCAGATCTGAAACGGTAAGTAAAAGAGTTTACACCTGTGAACTAAATGATACTATTTCTTCCTGAAAATACCACATTGCTCTTAGATCATCACAACTACAACAACAGTAACACTAAAATTTGTCCAAAGACATTGACAAGCATTGACAGACTCCCTGTCAGGTGAAATAGAAATATGGGGGACACACAAAAAAGCAATAAAAAAGCCCAAACAACAAACCCCCACAAACTTATTTCAAAATTTTATCAGAGAAAACATTCTGCTGGCTGCTGAGTATTTCAAAGCATCCTCCATCAATAAAAATTAGCTACAGAAATTATTACACTCATATAGGGATGGTCATGCCTAATAATTAATAATAGTGTAACTCTTTGGAAAAACAAAAAATGCACTATTTTTGTCTGAACACCATGGGAACCCAAATTAACCATGATAAGAATACAGTTAGACTATTTTTCTGCATATTTGGAGAAATACAGTCAACCTCTTTGGCTAAAGTTCAAGAGAAAAAACAGAAATATGACAACAAATTGCATTTAAACTGTAGAAGGGACTGCTTTGTTCTCCAACTCCACCCCCCCGCATAATAAACAACAGAACATACTTTACCAAGTCCTATGTCAAAGTTATATTTCTGTTTGAAAGTCTTTGTATTTACAAAAAATCACTGACTAGAAAAATTCTAAATATATTTTTAACAAACTAGGTAGCAAAGTTCAAACTTTGTGATGAACATGCTTTAAAAAGATAAATAACTTCATCTTTTTCACCATCCAGTGTAAAATTTTCATGTAATGGTGTCTTCCAAAAGTCAAGGTTGCTGTATTTTAAGAGGTTTTAAATGGCAAAGTTAACATCTCTCTTATGCCCATAAGATTAATTTAACATGTTTCTATGCAGCATAAACACTCAAAAGAATTAAAACCTGCTTTGAAAGTTATAGAACAAATTAAATATATTTATCACAAACAAAAAAGCAATGAAAACTATTTTTTCCCGCCAAACAAAAATGCTCACGCCGTCAAGATTAACCACGCAATCTTAAAGTAAACAGTGCTCTTCAAGCCCAGTGGAGAATGAGCAAGCCCTGTGCTGTGACTGCAAGGCTCAGGAGACAGAGAAAACAAATTACATCATTGAAGGACCGCAAAGTGCATTTCTCCATAAGAGCAGGAAGACCTTTACTATCTGGAAAGCACAGCGCTCAAGGAAAGGTTGTGCTGCGCATCATTTCTCAAGTCATATACTAGATGCAAAGAATCTTTTCTGTCCTCACACAGAACTCCAATAATACCCAGCAACTGCTTACTCCATATTTAGTCAAACTAATCTGTAAATCATAACATAGTAAGAAAACAAAACCAAAGGAATCTGTGTTTGAACGCACTGTGTCCATAGACCTGGACAACTAAGTTGTCCCAATAAAGATGCCTCCTGGCAACATATTAACTTCTCTTTAAACACTCTGAAACGCAATCGGTTTAATCAATATCCTCAGGCGACCATCAAAACCTGTCCACCATCTCCCACTGCCTCAATGAGAAACACACTCTCATCTCAAATCACATCAGAAGACAACGCAATCTTTACTTTGCAACTGGCT
Organism: Anarhynchus alexandrinus; assembly: GCA_008711295.1. Classification (NCBI taxonomy): domain Eukaryota; kingdom Metazoa; phylum Chordata; class Aves; order Charadriiformes; family Charadriidae; genus Anarhynchus; species Anarhynchus alexandrinus. The sequence goes on from VUYV01000238.1 coordinate 1,148,522, forward strand.
TTTTTTAAGGTTTTAAATTTTTAAGTTTTTTAAGTTTTTAAGGTGGAAACCACAGTTACTTCTCTTCCTACCCCTCAATTTTATTCTACAACAGAGGAGTATTTTTAGTGTAGAAACCAACTGAAATTCAACTGGTAGAACTTTACATTATCAAAACACAAGCAGTACAATGCAGACAACCTTGAAAGAGCAGTTCTCCCAGGAGTCACACACAGGATTTAAAAACAGGAAGGGGAAACAGTGAATTTAAGTAAGGAGATTTGAAGAGGAAGAGAAATCATCCAACGTGTTCTTGGCTAAAAGTTGGTGTATTCAGAGGTGTGCGAGTGGACATTTTATAGGCAACTGCCCATGCTGATTATCTCCAAAACAAGAATAAAAAGAAGGTAATTGTTAGGTACTTAGTCCCATAGTCTATGCTCCCCGATGGTTGTTCTGGAGATTCTGGTCATTTTGCACATTCTTCAGAAGTTCAGAAGTATTTTGGCAACCATTCATGTAATTTTTAAGGGGAAAATAACATACTTCTAAAAACTACCGATATGTAATAGCTGGTCAGTATATTTCATCATTGAAAATGGAAGAAAGAAGAAAATGTCAATAAAAAATACCTGAAAAAAAAAAGCATCGATCCAGATTACTTTTCAAACAGAAAAGGCAACTCTGATCTGGCAGCACGGATCATCATCAGCTTTCACTCTCACTAATAAAAGGAGAATGGACAAGGAATGAGAGTTCCAGGCTTAACTTTTCCACCACAAAACTTAAATACACTTTTTAAAATGCCAATATCCAGGCTTAACTCACTTAGTCATGGCTCACATCCCAAACAGAAAATCAAGTATTATGCATATAATTAAATTTTATTAGTAGTGTGAATTTATTTCTTCTGCCTTCTTCCATCTCTGTAACCAGAAATCAAATTTTCTAGAAAGTTTAAATCTATTTAGGTGTCACCCAACTATCTTCTCTTCTGTGAAGGTCATCACGTAACTTCTGCATGCCTCAGATTGTCTCAATATCAGCAGTGAAAAAGACTTTACATACTCTAGAGCCATAATTCACTTGCATTCCAATTGCTTGTGGTGCTTCTTCCCTTAGATAATTGTAGAAGTTTTCCTCTGAAAGTTTAATGAAACTGTACAGGTCTAATTCACCATTTCCCAATGACAAAGTATACCCTAAAGTAACAAGCTTCACTTGGGATCCATACTGACACCACCAAGAGCTACAGACATGGGGTCTGGATGAGGTCACACCATGCACTGGTGTAGGAGGAAGCAGTCAGAACTGCAGAAGCAATGGAGAATTAGCTCAGCGAGGGGCAAGGAAGAAGAGGAGGAGCCTTCACAGGTCCAACAACACAGACAAGAAGGCACAAAGATGGAAAATTTTACACAACTAAATATACCACCAACTATGGAGCTATTTCAAACCTAGCTAGCGGAGTGAGTTCCACAAGACTCAACTTCGATTGACAGTATAAAACTTTCAAAAAATAGGCTAATACTTTTACACAAGAGCAGGATGGAAATAACATCCCTATACTGTTCTTTAAATAGGCAAATTGAACAAATTTAATTTTTTTTTTTTTTGTAATCCATGCCATTCCCCATGCTTGGGAGTTGCTTCCATAATGTGACTTTACCATTCAGCCTTCAACCCTCTAAAAGTCTCAAGAGCTACCTCAAAACATTTGACGGGGGCTCTATAAGGTACCAGTCAGTACTGTCACGTTGTTTCTTTGTTCCTTTCCACCCCTTAATCTCCCCTAAGCCACATGTTGTCTCACATCCCCTTACTTAGATTACAGGATGTTTAAGGCAAGAACTATATTCTTATCCTGTATTTCTACAGCCGGGTTCCTGGCCAAACGTAAAGTGTTGTCCTAAAGCCACGCAGCCTTTCAAGTACTTTCACATTCTAAATCAGCAATAACAATCTTTCACACATCTTTTAAATATCTTTTGGAGATTCCAGGATGAAGTTTTCCACGGATAAAAAGCTAAGCTGATTTGACCAGCAATCTGTCTCTTACAGGCATTTTAACTGAATTTGAAAAAAGGCTGTTAATGCTGAAACTTTTTAATGACTTGCAGTAACCTACATGGTATTTGAAATAGAGAAAGCCACTTTTAAGAACATTTTTATCCCAATAGGCAGCACTTTTAAAACATAGAAGTTTGTTGCATAAATCCTACTAAATTATTCTTAAATTAAGTATGGTATTAACATGCAATTTAATAATAATCACTTTAGTCCAGAGACTGAAACTGAGATTTCACATCCTCAAAACACATAAGGCACATACTTTCTGTCTAGTGCACGCTGGGGAGTAGTTATTTTTAAGTTTTAAAAGCTCTAGGAAATATTATCTTCTACATTCCTGGAAAAGGATGATGCATTACCTACAACACCATCTAGGAAACTATCACATGAGCACACTTAAATCCTAGAAACACACACTGCCATACCATCAGCATAATTTAACCTTTATAACCCATTAGGTAAGACAGAGACCTCAAATCCACCTAGAACAGATTCAGTGGCCTTACAATGGCATACTGTATTTACATTATGACTTTCTACTGATGGAACTTCATGTGTACCCATTTGAATCTAAAATCAGAGCTTTAATTAGAATTTCATAATTACATGGGCCCAAAAACTTCTGCTGCCCCTACTGTGTGAGCAGGTTTAAAAGACTATTGGATCAAAAGAAAATGAGTTGGCTTACGTCTACTGCATTGAGAAAATAGCGAAAGCACAATAACGTTAGTTGGTTCATATAACCATCACTCATTTCTTCTAAAAACAATTCTCTAAAATTAAAGGGACAATCTTGACTGCGGAATTAATACCTACAGCATAACAAAGCATTACAGAATACATTCAGAGTTTAAATACTGAGGAAAGGCTGATGACATAAGGAGCACTAATTTGGGGAGTAATTTCCCAAGGGAAGTCCTAGAAGTCCAACACTTGAGACTTTAAGTGTAGGGGGTTTATGCATCACTGATAATTCATGCAGCATTTCTCCAACAAAGCACGATTTTTAAACACTGACAGTCAAGACCACATTCTATTAAGATCTGTGCAAGGAAAGTACCAGACACTCAAAGTTTCATGTACATGAACCCATAGAGATATTTGGATCTCACAGTCTAAACAGACAAATAGGGTAGAAAGCAGTACTGAGCATCTGAAAAGCTTTCAAATATTTTTTAAAAACTCACACTATGAAGTTTTGGGTGGTCACAGCACTCACTCTTGTGATCGTGACATCTCACAAAGCAATCTTTACTTCAGTACTTAAACTTTACCTTTTAAAACACTAAAGTTAGAAAGGTTTTGACAGTTGGATAGGCGTTAAATGACCTTAAACATGCAGAAGGTATAATAGCTCTTAGCACTAACATGTACAAGAGAAAAAAAAAAGTATTTTAAAAATATCATAGCAAGGTCAAAAGGCCAAATAGAGAAAGAGGCACCAATATTCACCCATGACAGAAGTGGGAGAGAAGGAACACAAAAAGCAAACATGAAAAAGAAGGTCAATTTGCCTTTACCAGTCTGAGCTGAACATTTAGGACTCTGGTCAACACCAGAGTGGACAGTTTTGTATCGGGCAGGACCACTCTCCCATGACTAACTGCCTGCAAGTTCAAGAAAGACAGTTTACTAACTCTGCAGGACAGAAACTGTATTTTACTGTATGGCTTCACAAAGAGCCTGGTATTTACTGAGGCCTCTGTATGCTGCCATGCCACAAACAGGGGCCCGAGACACAGAAAGAAAATACTGGGGAATCACTTGTAGAGAAAATATTTGAAATAAACCGCAGCTACAGTTATCTGAAAGCTAGCCACAGTGGAAAAAAAATATAAGCTAAAGCAGTAACCTTAAAATTCAAAGAACAGAAGAGATGAAGAGGGGAAGTGGAACCATCAGGAAGTAGTTTGTAAGTAGGAATATCCACGGAAGCACAAGTCAATGGAGAAAACAAACTAAAAGGCATGGTCTGCTCTACCAAACCGAGAGTGACAGAAAAGCCAAGCAAGAAAAGCTGAAGAAAGGGAAAATAGCTCAGGAATTTGGGCAGGGACAAATTAAAGATAAACGATTTCAATAGCACGGAGTGTAAAAATAAGATTGCAAAAGGCCAAGAAGGGAAGAAGTCAAGGCAAGGAGTACAAAGAACACATTTCAGAAGACCAGTCTTAGAGTGGAGAGGCAAAATAGCACAGTAGTTAGAAACACATAGTCCCTATGTTTAAAAAAAAAAATCAGAAAAATATTAGCATATTTTTAGGCAAAAGCGGCCTAATGATTGACCAAAAGCAAGAAGGATTTATGGAAAAAAGCACAGTTAGGGATTGGAATTAACCTAAGGTAAAAAGCAAGAGATAAAGAGCAGAGGTGCATTGATATTGACATCAGGGTTACGTGAGAAAAAAAACCCTTAGACAAATTATTTCAGGAAATGACGATGCAGTGATCCTGGGAACAGGCTCCCTCTTTCCCAGTACAAACAGATCTCTATTTTCTAAGACTTTAAGTGGGAGGAGCCAATAGCTACAGGATAGGAAGCATCCAACACTAGTTTAGCAGCCTCAACAGTTGAAATCCTGATCCTGTAAATAAATACAATATTTAACTTTATAAACCCCAGCGATTCAATTACATCTTATTGTGACCACACACATTAGTAAAGATAAACACATGCAAACATAGTGGATGTTCTCTGTTCAGAGAATACACACAGGGCCACGGCTTAAAGCAACCAGAGGGGAAAAAAGGAGAATTAACAAAATTAATCAACTGGGAGGTCTAATAGTTCAGACTCCCTCTCCCAACACCAACCAAGGCTTCAAAGGAAAGTTCAAGAAAGGTTGACAGCTTATTCCAGAGCTTCCTACCAGGAACAGACACGTGCCCCCCCTTCATAAACACAGCAGAATACAATTCCTTCCCAATGTTCCCCAGACTGTAATACTGAAATTCCGGATGTCTGCCTTTTCCCACAAAACGCAGAATGCTCTATTTTGGGGGGGAGAGAGAGCAGGGAAATCCTAACAGACTTTCAGCCTATTTGCTTTTTATGGTAATTATTGTTATAGGACAATTATCTGCTAGGCACGAGGAAAAAAAAAATCCAAACATTGTTTCTGTGTGCTTAAAATTCCTGGCTTTCAATCTGAATGAAGTTTTGTTCTTTACGTTTCAAGGAGGGGGGGGGAAAAAAACGTAAAAAGTTCTTACTTCCCTGCCTCTACGGTCTGTATATTGTTTTTGAGTATCTTTTACCACACTTGCTCTTAGTCATCACTTTTTTAAAGCAACTAACTCCACTATACCAGGGTATTCCAATAACCGCTAATAACTACCATACCCTTTATGAAATCAAATGGCCATAATAAAGCATTGCGTTTGGGGCAAAACACACTCTCTCAACCAAACCGACACAGTATTTTCTTTACAAGCCCGCCAGGCTATTCAAGCTGCACACCCCCAACGCTGACCAACGTCGCCCCCAGGTCTCCCCCCAATTCGGACTGGTTTTTTTTTTTTGGGGGGGGGGGGGGGTGGGGGGGTGGGGGTGTGGGG
>VUYV01000238.1:1155181-1401275 GCA_008711295.1 Anarhynchus alexandrinus
GGCAGCGCCGCGCCTGCCCCGCCGAGGGCGGGCCGCCGCCTCTCCCTCGCCAGGCGGGCGGGGACGGCTGGCTGCCGGTAGGGCCCCTCCGGCGGGTTGGCTGCCCCGCGCCCGCGGCGTTTGAGGCTTTTCCCGCGCTCGGGGCCGCCACCTCAGGGGCGGCGGCGCCTCGAGAGTGGCTGGGCGCGGGCGCTGCTTCGTGGTCCTGTCATGGCGAGCGCCTCAGCTCACCTCTCGGGCTGAGGAGTCAGACCCCGCCTCTGCCTTAAGCCATCCTGGAACCTGCAGCCAGGCCTGTCAAATACTTCAGGCTTTCATCTGGGCTTGAGACTCTGGGATACCAACTGGCCCCCCTTCCACCCAGCATGGAGCAAGTCCAGTCTGACTACCTTAAAAGTGAGAGAGCTGAAGGGCCTATAACGTTCTTAGAAGATCTGGCACAGAAGCAGATGTGGTTTGGGTGCCCTGGTGGACACCAGCAGCCCACACACCGCTGTGTAGACAGAAGTTTGTCAGAAATGTTCTTGCTGCCCATACCAGCGCTCTGGAGATCCCAACGTTTAGCACAGCAGTGGATCCACAGGCTTGGGACAGGTACAACCAAGACATGGGCGCAGGGGGGATTTTTTACCTTGTCCAGGTTTTAGATCACTGGGGACATATGGAAGGAACTTTTGGTATTTCCAATGTAAGCACCACTGCAGCCGTTCCACACACCTCTGGATACTGTGTTGCAATACTGCCAGTGCCATCAAGGCAGCCCTCTCCCTGCTTCTCTGTTTGGCCTTTTGGGGAGCTGTCTGATAGAACGTCTCCTTTTTCCCACTTGTCCAGCTGTGTGTTCACCTAGAGGTGCCCAGGGAAGCTGTGGCTTCCCCATCCCCAGAGGTGTTCAAGGCCAGGTTGGATGGGGCTTTGAGCAACCTGGACTGGTGGGAGGTGTCCCTGCCCATGGCAGGGGGTTGGAACTAGATGGTCTTTAAGGTCCCTTCCAACCTAAACCATTCTGCGATTCTATGTTAAACTAGAGTCCCGCCTGTATCTTTCTGTTCCTTGTTCTCTTCATGAATCCCCCCAGCTTTCCAGCCCAACTCAAAGCAAGTGTGCATACAAAATACAGGAATTTGGGTCTTGAATCCAAATACATGTTTAGCACTTCTGGTCCTCATCGAGCTGTACAGCTCATTCCCCACCTGACCTGTTCTCACACCCCCCATGTACAGCCCCTGTGTGCTCACGCAGTACATCTCCCAGATTAACATGCGTACTACAACACCTCCATCTCCCATTTGGCCTCCCAACAAACACTCAGGATGTCTTCTCTGGACCATATCTCCTTGCAGATATTCAATCCCTAACCTGACTTCATTTCATGGCACGACATCTTCATTCTCACTCTCAGCCTACATGTATATTGCCTGTAAAATGCCCAAATCCTTTTTCAACTTACTGCCAACTTGTAAAATGCCCAATTCCTTCCTCAATTTACTGCCAAACACCTTATACGCTGAACCAAGCCAACAAAACAAAGTAACATTCAAGCAATTTCCCACCAAGTATGCATTCTCATATACACCTCCCAGTATCACATCCTCTGCCAAACTGAACACAGAGTGTCCTGAACACTCTTGTCTCAATCCCTCCCAACTATATCTCACACTGATCTGACTGTTATGGAAAGAACTAACGTGACACCCGACATCCAAAGAGTTTTACTAGCTTTGTCTAATTTCTGGGATATAGTCTTTTGGGTTATTGTGCATGAGCTGGATTCAGCAGTTGGCATCGGTAGTGTTCCAGGACCAAGCCTCAATATCCCCATCCATAGCATCAACCTGCATTATTCCTACATTCTCTGATAGAGCTAAGTAGGTAGGTTTGGATTCCATCTAAGAACAACTGCAACCCCAGCAGGACAGATAATATAAACTCTCTAGAACTGCAAGTAAATCTTACTCTTGAAAATTATGGTAATAATTGAATAGTTGAATATGAAATTGCAAGAGTAGCAAGACTCAAGGTCATACACTTTTGACCAGAGGAAGCCCATAGTGTGTTTTTTTTCCCCACTGTTGCTGGTTGATCTGCTGAATTTGACTTTTCTTCTAGTCAGACTCTTGAGTTGAGGGTCCATGTTTGTAGTAGTGCAGTCCAAGAAGCACATATCATTTTTCCTACTTCTGTTGATTGTTTTTTCTAGTCTATCAGCATCACTATTCTGGAGAATTAGTCCCATTATCCAAACAGACTGGGTTAGGTCCTCAGCTGTTTGTGATCACTAGGACAAATAGAGTGGTAAGACTAAATATTGGGGTAAGACTAAATATTGGGGTCTTGAGTGCACCAAGAGGCTCTGCAACCTCCTCCCCCCGTCCTCAGGGTTTTGGCCGCCTGCCCGTCATCAGGCCAGCTCTGATGTGGTGCAGCTGTGTGATCTTGGATCAGGCTGCTGAAATAGCCAAGCTGTGAGACGTTTCATTAGGGTTCTCTCTGCTGTGTCTTTGGAGCTGCCTTTAAACACAAGATCTTGCCCTTTCCTAAACCATGCTGTGCCTGGCCTGCTGACTTCCTGCTTTCACCTTGGACCTGCCTTGCTGCTGTGGACATCTGGCAATTGCTGTGCTCATGTTTGTTACTGCTGCTGGATCTGCTCTGTTCTTCTTCAGGTACTGTGGGTCTATGTTTCTTGTCTGTGACAAATACTGTTCCTGGCTCACCTTCCCCTGTGTAGTAGCTGCTTTTGTGGCTCCCTGATACTAAAAGCCTTGTGGCCAAGTGTTCTTGCTGCTTGTCTACCTCTCCAGCCAGTGGTATATACTTAATATTGAACAAGCCCTAAAATACTCATTGAACTACTTCATGTGCTAGTGGAAGTAACCTTCAGTAGCCATCCCCTCTCCTCTGCCAGAAAAGTGGTAGAAAGAAGGGCTTAATGTGTGATTCTTCTCACATGTCCAATCGCTGTGGTTTTATTTCTATTTCTGCGCTGCATCTTTCACCTCCCTGAACACATCTACCTTGGGAGGCCATTTTGAGAGACCTCTGTAGGAAGCAAAGACTCTACTTCAAATTGGTGAAGAAGAGCTAGTACTTTGAGATCTAGAATGGGAAGGAGAGAGTACAAAAGAGGACAGATGGGACATTTATTTATAAAACTTGGGATGAATAGTACTTTAAAAAAAAAAAAGGCAAGCAAAAGGTTTATGTGTTTTCCTTGTGCCTGAAAATCGGTTCAACTTTTCAAACCTGGTGCTGTTTCAACATAGCAAATTCCTTGGTGGAATTCCTTGGACAGGAGACAAGTGCCCTCTCTTCACTCTGGAGGTTACTGACTGCTTTGTAACTTAACTCTGCAACCACAGACCTATTCCTGCCCTTCAGTAAAGCTGGCTGTCTGACTGACTGACCCTCAGATGATTGTGGCCGTGGATCAGTTCAGTCACTTACAGTCTGAGCTTGTGTCTTAATAATTTGATTTATATCCCTTTATCTTTTCAGTGGAAAATGAATCTGAATAAGGGTAGGATAGAGATGTTATTTCGTTTTCTAGTTCCTATCAGCCCATGGCTGCATTTGGGAAGAACTAGACATTTCATTTAGATTAGGTTAGAATATGGCTGATGAACTCTGCCAAACACAAATATGCGTGCTAGCGTCCTAAGTCCTTGGGTGATAGTTTTAAGTTTTTGATTCTTTACTACAGCTCTTGAACTGAATAACCATTTAGATCTCAGTGGATGGTTCTTTGTAAATGCATTACATAGCACATGAGGTGATGGAGGAGCTCCCTGGGTCAAGAGATCCTTTTGTTGTGGAACTGGTGCATCTTAAAGTGTCTAATTCCTACATTGTTGCATCTTTAAGAGATCAACTGAGAAGAAAAAAATACTGGTTGCCATGTATACTGCTTTTGAAACCTTGGCTATGAAGTAACTGGTGGGGTTTTGTTGTTGTTTTGTTATGGGGTTGGTTTGTTTTTTTCCATCAAACAAATAGAAGAAAAATACCAATGGCAAACTTGCTTCTAATTAGTTGCTTGTTTGATTTGACGTATGTTTCCCTCTGTGTCATTACATTTTGAATATCATTAAAAGAGAGGCAGGATAAAACTGGAGTGGCTGTAACAGCTCTAGCAGAGTCAGGGGTGCTTGTGTTTTCTGGGCTGATGTTATTAATGAATTAAGAAAACAAATCAAACACTAGTAAATACAAAATCACAGTAACTGCAGAAGAAAGGAACAACAACAAACCTCCCCACAGCTTCTAAGAAAGGCAAAGACTGATTTTTGCCAAAAAGGAATCAGAAAGAACTGAAGATTGTTAGCATTACTCTGCAAAGCCTGTGGGCCTTTCTGTTAGGTGATCCATGGCTACCTGCTCACCCTTGTTACCATCCCAACGAGACACAGCTGCAGGGACCTCTCCTGCAACACAAGCTGCATCAATTAACTTGTCTGTGCCTATTTTATTTTTAATTCTTCCTGCATTTTGGCTCATAGGATTGTCCTTTTAGTTTTGTAACCCTCAAATGTCCAAAGGGGGGATCCAGCAGTGACATGGCTTCAGAATCCTGGTAAAACAGAGCATACTGGGCACCCCCCAGTCCATTGGTTTTGCCTCATTTTATATTCATGCATGAACTGCAGACTTTCCCATTATAATATTTTTTTCCCTCTGTGTTCAAAAGTATTCCTGTATGTTATTCCAAAGTGGCCACCTTTTAGAAAAGGTATTCCTGTTGACTACTAATCTCGTGTCAGGATCTCCCTCTGAGAAATGTTATCTTTGATTTGAGCAGTTCATGCCTATAATCCCACATCTAGGGACATCCTACTTTTCTAGATTTTAGGAGTGGTTGCAATGGCCCTTTCATTCAAGTACACGTTCACATATGAAGAAGTCAATCCCTCCTTTTTTTACTTGGGTCTGTTTCTGCAAGTGTCTTTCGGGGGAAGGGCAAGTGTGGGGGGGAAGGCATCTACATTATTAACTTGAGTCCTGGAGTAGTGCAGTACAATTTGTGTCTTTACTGGTGCAAAGGAATTCCCTGTTCTAAGCCAGAAAGTTTCTTATGCTGTTGTTGAACATTGAAATATACAATGCTGTACAAACAGTTTTAGAATAATGTTTGTTAGGCCCACCAGTTCTTTGCAGCTGTGTGGGGTGGGTTGGTTGGTTGTTTTGTTGTTTGTGTTTTGTGGTTTGTTTTTTTTTTTTTTGGGTTGGTTTGGTGGGTTTTTTTTTTTTTTTCAACTATCAGCTGCTTATCAGAAACACCCATCAAATAAACAAGAATCTATTTCTGGTTTGGATTTGCAAGGACTTGAGAATCAGTATTCCCCAACAATTTTAAGGTCCCTGGGATCTCAGTACAAAACCCACCCACTAAGTCACTATTGTTATGTATTTTGTGTATTGTTCTCTACAAGCCAGTCACACACAACTCACTCACTTCGTTTGGATGATATGTTTAAAGGGAATTTTCATAGGCTGAATTTGTAGGACATATTCCCCAGCATTTATTATTCAGCAGAGCTTTCTCCTTTAGTTCTCCCAGCACTTCACCAATTTGAAACAGGCTAGTGGGTGTAGCTGCATTTGCTTTTCTCCAGCTGTGTGAGCATGCCTGGCCTAATAATTGTTCTATTTGAATTGGCATCAAGTACAGTCATGCATTTTGCATATCATAGTAGATCTTTGGTAATCAAGTTCCTCCTGTTGTTATTAAATTTGTGTGTATAAGCAGAAGTCATGGGGTTGATCTGTGCAAGTCTAAGTTCTGTCAGATGAGATCGATTCCTCCTTTTTTTCCAGAACTGTACCTGAGAGCTTTTACCAGATGCTAGATATGTTCTGTGTTGATCTACTTCATATTTACAAAAGTACCCTTTTCAGTTATTTTTTTCCTTGTGGTGGTATTTACATGAACTGTGTGAGTAGACTTTATATTGTGGCTAATGTAAAAAATTTGTTTACCTTACCTTTCAAAAGTGTCACAAAACAGATTCCCAATATACAGGTTAAAAGCAGAAGGGTATTGATAGAGCTCACAGCAGTCCATCTCCTCACTGAAGCTGTTTCTTTTCTTCTGGTGTTGCCAGACAAAGAAATTAAAGTTCTTCCAGACTCTTCCCCACCTCACCCCACCCCCCCTCCAATATAGTACCATAAATCAAAAATCAACAGTTGCTTGTTTAGGCTGGGGGGGGTCTTCTTGTTTTCTGCATGTGCCAGGAAAATCTCAGGTCCTCTATCAATTCAGATGTAGTACAGCTTTACTCCTGTTCTAGCTCTTACATGCGCTAGCCCCCTCAGGATGATGACCCTTTCCAAATCACATAGCAAGAGCTCAAAATTAATTTGAACAGCTTATTAAATTCTAATGACTGGGCGGGGGGGGACGATGGACACAAAATTCTGCATTTGCATAAGAGCTGGCTATTTAATTTTGCTTCCAGAAGCATCTTTCCCTTCATATTTGGCCATCTTCTCAACTGCCCACTGAGCTGTGAGGTTGAGAAGTGCTACAGAAGCTCACACAGGGAGCCCTGGTTTCAAAAAAATAGATTGTTTTTAGCTTGGTAGTTTGTTGTATTGTTATTTAAGCAGGGATGTTCTGACCTCTCTCCTTTGGATCTTAGTTGTAAGTGGGATAGAAAAACTGCTGGGAAAACACTGGTCTTACTTGTTTCCTTGACTGCCTCATTCCCCATGCAGGCAAATAAGTATTACTGTGACTTCCTAAAGGTGACTTCTTAGATCCATATGGCCTTTGTGCAGCTTTTCTTTGACCAAAGCATTTCCAGTGTTCTGTAATGAAAAATCTTCTGTCTGATGACAGATAAATTGTTAATTCCGTTGTTACTTTTTCTTGTTTTGAAGCTGGAAGACAACTGCCTTTTTCCATAGATACTTTGTAGTTACTCTCCTGACAAACACTTTATCTTCACTCAGAGGTCTTTTGACAGGCTTTTTTGAGAAATCAGTACAGATTATTTCAGTATATCAGGCAAAGACTATAAAGTTCTCTCTTTTTTTTTTTTTTTAAGTACTACCAGTGTTTGATAGTTGATTTAAAATATGCAATTCAGAGAATATCTTACCGAGACAATCTCATGTTGTACAGCATGTCTGACACAATAACAGCAGTCCCTTCTGGGTTTAGTACCTACAAATCCAGTTTTGGCTTTATCTTGTCTGAGGTCTGCTTATTTTTGTGGGTCCTCAGCTCATGTCTGGTGCGAGTTGTGAGTCGGTTCAGCACCTGGGCTTCTAGGAGTGCAGGAGTTTTGTCAGAACAGGACTTTCACTTCAGTTTGCTTTGGAACAGCACAAAGCAAGTAGAGATGATCTGGGATTAGCGCGAAATATTCAAGCTGATTCTGAGCCAAACTGCTAATGTAGAAATACTGGTTCAGCTCTGTACATATTCCAGTTTTATTTGGGTTTAGTGAGAATGCTGCTGTGCATACTTTTCTGGGAACAAGAATCTACCTCTTATACATCTGAGTTACCCCTCTGACTTAACAAATCAACTGACATTGATGACCTTGGACTTTTTCTTACAGGAAAAGAAATTGATGATGGAATTGTCTTTTATTGACTACTTCTGTTTACCACAAATATACACAAATTATTATTTGACTGAACATGGAAAAATTGAATAGCAGTAGACTTTTTTGATGGTTTAAAGTCCTCTTGTAACTGGATTTGGTCTCCTTTCTCCTCTTTCACTGAATTGCATTGTGGGAGAATTTTTGCTTTCTGTTACATCTCTGAGACAATATTTAACTTAACAATTCTAACAATATAGGACTTTAAGAATGATTGTGTCAGAACTAATTCCAGTACCCAGCTTCCAAAAGCAGGCAATAACAAATATGTAGGGAGCACTAATAATATTGTAAACATATAGTGGTATTTTCCTAACATAGTCTTCCAGCAATTTGTGTCTTGGCCCCCCCAAAGACAGCAGCAATACCTTTGCATTTTACAGTCTTGGAGATTTCTCCTCCCTTGACTTGTCCAGGTGCTTTCCATACCCTTTTGACACTCAGGGTACCCTGTGGCAAGCAGTTTCTTAGTTTAGCTGTGTGGTATGGAGAAGTACCTCTTCATTTGTAACAGATCATCCATCTGCTTGTTCCAGCTGAAGCCTGGAATGCTTGTGATGGAATAGCCGGAGAACAGTCAATCCCCAGCCACCCCTTTCATGCCACTCCCTGATTTTGCAGGTGTCTGTCATTCTACTTCAGCTGTCTCTTTCGCAGGCTGAGGACTATTCATGTGCTTCTTTTATAGAATTCACTTCATACACTTGATCAGTTCTGTTCTTTTCTCTCTTTCTCTTTCTGGGTCTATATATATGTATATATATACACTAGCGAATATATAAAATCATGTACATGTATCTCATTTTCAAGAACGGGGCACAAAATGCGGTGGAAGACCAGAACTGCATGCAGTATTAGAGATGCAGATTTACCATGGAGGTATTTTGTGGCATACTGTGTTTTCTGTTTTGTTCTCTTTTGTAATTGTTACCAATATTCAGTTTGCTTTTTGACCACTATTGAAAATTGAGCTGATGTTTTTGCAGAGGTAGTAGGAACTTGTTCCTTTTGGTAACAGACAGTTCAAGTGTCTGATAGGTATTCTTGGGATTGGCTTTCCCCAGTGCATTGCTTGACATCTACTTGAATTTCATCTCTCTCTCAGCTCTGTGAGGTCCTTCAGCAATTCTTCAGTCAAGCATCATAACTGTTGTTAACCAAATCACTTGGTCTCGGCAGGAAATTGCACCTTACTAAGTCCCTTTTCCAGATCTTTCACAGTTGTGGCAAACAGAATAGGTCCCAACTCAAGGAACAGAAGATGTCCTAGCTCAAGAGTCCTGTGGGACTTGCTGCTAAAATTGTTTCACTGTGAAAATTTGCTTTTCACTCTTTATTTCCTACACAACTGTTCATTTGTGACAGGACCTTCCTTTGCATCCCATGACAACTTAGTTTCAAGAGTTTCTAATAAGATACATTCTCAAATGCCTCTGGAAATCCTAATAATTATATGAACTGAATCTCCCTTGAGTATGTTTGACTTCATTAAATAATGCCACTAGATCTGCACGGCATGAATTTCTGTACAAAACCTGTGTCAACTCCTCCCCAGTATGTCCTATTTATTTCCATGTTCACTAATACCGGTTTTTGGTGTAGGTTTGTGTTTTTGCTATTTTGCTTCACAATTCATATTGGATTTACAGGTTTATAGTTGTCTTAGATCCCTTAATGCTTGCCTTAAAAATTGGCATTGCAATAGCCACCTGCCATATGAGTTTTTAGCAAGAGACTTGATATTTAAGCTAGTTCATGCCTGAATTATCTTATAACACTGAGGTGAAAACAATTTGGTCCTGGAGACTTGTTAGTATTAGTGCTAATGATTTGTTCTTTAACTTAATCTCCTTCTCTTCAGGGTGCAACAGAACCTCCAATGTATCCCTTCATCAAATAACAAACAAGGGGTTCTGCAAAAAAATCTTCTCAAGTTCCTTTGCACTGAATTCAGATGTAAAACTTTTTTTTTTCTGCGATGGTTGTATGGTCTCTGAGTAATCCCTTTAATCTTGATTTGTCTCACTGCCAGATTCTCTGGCATGCTTCCATTTCCTCATGTATTTGGAAAAGAGCTTACTAGTTTTCATACTTCTAGCAAGTTGTTCCTAAAAGTATTTTTCGGTCTCTTCCTTCTGTTTGTTTTTTTTGTTTGTTTGTTTGTTTTTAACACGTAACCTGTAACAGTTTGCAATTCTGTTTTCCCCTATACTCCTCTATTGGGCAGAACTTCAACTATTCGAAGAATGCCTTTTTGCTTCTAGTAACCCCCATTGCCATGCTGTTGAGGCATGCCAACTTTCTCTTCCAGGATGGGGTCTTTTTGAAACCTCTGGGTTCCCAGAATGCAGACTTCTAACCTTTTTGCATGTGACCATTGTTCTGAGCAGTGGTAATTTTAATTTCTAAAGTTGCAGAACATTACATTAAATTGACATTTTACTTTTAACATTTACTTTTAACGAAGAAGCTATCATAGCCAGCCTGAATGATACTTAACCAACCTGCAGCACACAAGTACTTCCTACTGAGGGGCAGTGGAGGCTTTTGCTTCAAACAGCCCCTGCTGTCTGTTTCCTACTTGGGCTAGTTTGTGACTAGGGAGAACCTACGCTTCCTGGTTTTTGACTGAGCCTGACTGGGGAGTGTCAAGTGCCTACTTAGCTGCTGCAGAAGTGCAGCTATCTCGCAGATAGGCAGGAATGCAGCTAACATCTTGCAGTTACTCTGGCTGGGGGCTGGAAATGTTACAGGCTGAAACAGTCTGGTGCTAGGTAGCGTGTGGGCTGAGGTACTCGATGCCTGCCTTGTCTTGGTCTTCACTGACAAGCTATCTCCAGGTCTTTGTGCCTAGAGGCAGGGCTCAAGGACAGGGGCTACCAGTAGTGGAAGACAATTGAGTCAGCAGTTACTGAGAAAATTTGACACATGCGGTCTGGGGGACCAGACAGGATGACCTAAATGTGCCAAGAGAGCTGGCAGGTGTCATAGTAAGGCCACTGTCATCTTTGAAAGGTCATGGAGATCAGGGGAGATCGCTGATGACTGGAAAAAGGCTGGTGTCACATCCCCCTACAAAAAGAGTGGGGGCAATGACCTCGGGGACTGTAAGGGAGTCAGTCTCAGTTTGGTCTCTCAGGAAAACTGTGGAGCAAGTCGTCTTGGACACCTTTTTTAGTGATCTGATGGAGAAGGTGATTGGGAATAGCCAGCATAGATTAACCAAGGGTAAATCATGTGTGACCAACCTCAGTGCCTTCTAAGGATGAGATGAGTAGTTCTGTGGATGAGGGAAGAGCAGTGGATGTTATCTGCCTTGACTTGGGTAAGGTTTTTGACAGGATCTCTTACTGTACATTTGTGTCCGGGTTGGGCCATCATGGTGAGGAAAGATAGCGTGATGGTGAGGGGTTGGAGCACTTGCCCCAGGAAGAGAGGCTGAGGGACTGGCTCTTATCTTTGTTAGCTTGGAGAAGAGAAGACTTTGGGGACACCCCTAATAGCTGATTTCTAGTGCTGAAGAGCCTGTCTGTCTCCTCGCTAATCTCTCTTTATTGAAGCGCATAGTCAGAGGGCAAGAGACAGTTGTCCTGAACTGAAACAGGGCAGAAGAGGTGGGAAGGGAATTGGTTTCTCCACGAGGCCAGTCAAGCACTGAAACGGACTGGGAAAGGTGTGTCAGTCTCCATCCTTGCAGACTTTTATGATCCAAGTGACAAAGCCCTGAGAAAACTGGTATGAATTCAGTGTTGACTCTGTTCTGAGTAGGAGGCTGGACTGGAGCCTGAGAGCCATTCCAAAATGATTTATTATATGACAGCTTGTATATGCTATGTAATCCAAGAATTTCCATTCTTGGAGATTCTTCTTCAGACTTACCCTTGTGATATGTACAGGGCTGTGCTCATGTCCTCCTTCACGCTTAGAACATGGAGCTGTAAGGCAATATTCACCTAGCACTACTTCATTTCTCTCTTGGTGGTCAGCATCTGCGGTGGGCTGCAGGGGTAACAATTAATTCTCTGGTATGCAGATGGCTGTGTTTGCGAGCCAGAGAACTGCTGGGGAACGGGTGACATCAGATCTTGGGATTGCGGATACGCTGTGGCTAGGTCACTTGGTCAGTGCGATGCGTGTTCCCCGGGCACCCTAACCCACTCCCTTTTTACAGGGTCATTATTTTCTTCATCCTTGTGAAAGTGTGCTGTGACAAGAGCCAGACTGCCTGTTAATGCGAGGAGGCAGAGCATCAGTGCTTGTACATCACGAGGACAGTGTTTTCATAACAAATACTTTCTAGCACTTGGAAGAAAGAGAGGGCGGCTAATCTTGAGAGCTGAACGCTTCTGCTTGCCGTCTCCACTTCTCAAATGCAACTTTTCCAAAGTCCCGGGGGCTTTTCCAAAGCCAAACCAGTGTCTCCAAAACAGGAAACGCAGATCGGGAAGAGCTGTTGCGCTTTCCCGTCGGTCTGTCAGAGCATCCCTGCGCAAAGACAGAAGTGATTAACGGGGAATCCCCGGGCTGCGTGTCAGGCAGTTCCTCTCGGTGCGCGGGGCCCGAGGACGCGGCGGGCGCTACCCAAAAATGGCAGCGCCCAGCCGGCTACTCCCCCTTCCCGCGCCTCCGCCCGGCAGGGGACCGCGTTCACCGGCACCCCCGAGCCGCCAGTAGGCCGGGCCGCCCCGGAGGCCTTCCGTCCGTGCGAGCCCGTGCCCCGGGCAGGGAGGCCGGGGCTGAGCGCCGCCTCGCCCCGGGGCTCCGGGCCACGGCCGCGCGCAGGCGCCGTTGCTGCCNGGAGAAGCGCCGCGCCGCCCTCTTGGGCGGCGGACAGGCCCGCATCGACGCGCAGCACAAGCGGGTGAGCCGCGGGCGGCGGGGAGCGAGCCCCCGCTGCCCCTCACGGCGGGGCCCCGGCTCGGCCCGCTCCGAAACGGGGCGCTTCCGCTTCGCGACAGGCACGGCGGGGAGGGCAGGGGTGGTCACAGCCGCCCCCCGGCGCCGGGCCGGGCCCCGCTGGCTGCAGGGTAGGCGGGGAGCGGTGCCGCGCCGCAGGCACGGCTCAGACGGCCTCCCGCGGTCAGAGGGGAAATCGGCGGAATGCGGGGAACACGGGTGCCTTTGCGTTACCCTTGCAAAGGGCCCTTGCGGGGGAGCTTTACTGAAGCGGCATTAGAGACTACATTACCTGTTACTCCAGGCAGAAAAAGAATAATTAGTTTACAATCCACTTTGTCACCAGATTGGCTATAATGCATGTGTATGAGGGGTGGCACACACAAAAGTTGCAACTTCTGTCTACCATGTGATGCTAAGTTTTGGGTTGCTTAACACTTCATTGGGCTTGGAGGCATGCCATCTAGCACAGCTTCATCTCTTACACTTCTGTTGCAAATCTAAGCTGATCCTCTAAGAAATGAGAGCAAAGAGTTAGAAGTGGAAATAAGGCAGAAGAAAAGACAGATGGGAAAGATGACAACAGCTGAATTTTTAGTCTCTTGCCTGTATTGTTCAGAACTTAAGCAGTGCTGAGGGGGGTGGCAACATGGTTTTCCTATTTCTGTTTATTGTTTCTTTCTGAGATTTCTTTTCTGTTTAGAGCAAGGACCTAGTGGTAACACAATGGCTTGTAGGTATCAAGGAGGTAGTAATAGCCATTCATGTGAAGACTACACGAATGATCATTTTGCCCATCAGCAGTTTCCCTCACGCAGTTACATGACATCTGAAAAGAGTGACAGGCTCACTGAGTTACGTTTAGGACACTCATATACCAATATGCAAGCATTTCTGCATGTCTAGGGGCCTCAAACATCTTATGTCATGTTTTATATAAATTAAATCTATGGCTTACATTAGTCTTTCCCAGCACTTGTTGATTTTCATGAAGTTTTTGATGTATAGGTCAGAAGTTTTGCAGAGAAGCTGAGTTGAGTTTTAACATCATATTGGGGTAGGGTCACACCATCCCTAAAGAAGATAGACAGATACTTACCTGGGCTGGAAATAAATTTGTTTGGAAGGTTAAGGTAAAAAGAACTTGGCAATCACTTATTACTGCATGGCATCATTAGCACTGAGCAAGGAACGTACATATCTGGTCAGTTGATTACGTTCTTGGCACTTACTCTACTCTTGCATATACCAGTGCCCAACAGAAAAAAAGAACAAAAGCATCTTGTCAGAAAATCCCTGTGGGCTGTCGTATTTCCTTTTTCCTCTCATTTGCTGCAGTCAAATATCAAGTGTGGTGAATTAGGCCTTGAACTGTTGGTAAGGACTGGTTTAGCTGTGGAAGGGTGCCATGTTTAGGAATAGAACAAAGGCCTTAATAGTGGCATTTAAATGTATAGGCAAAAATAGCTGTGATGCTATTGTATCTTGTTGAAAAGACCCTGAGATTGTTTCCTTTGTCTTGTAGTGCTGCTGCAATAGTCAGTCTTCTTTTCAAAGTCTGGCTTGCATTATGTTTGTTTTTAAGAAAGATAATCACTATATAGGCTATTTCCAGCTTGGTGGGCATGCAGTTGCTTAATGGGCCAAATGGAGCACATCAGTGAGACTATGTTTGATTAAACTACATCAGCTGGTGGTCAGTAGACAGAGCCAGAACCACCTGATGGCTGTATTAATTGTTGCTTGCTCTGTTTCAGGGAAAGCTGACAGCAAGAGAACGAATTCTTCTGCTGTTGGACCCCGACAGTTTTGATGAATATGACATGTTTGTGGAACACAGATGTTCTGACTTTGGAATGGACTCTAGTAAGAATAAGGTATTTTTATTTCGTAACTCTTGTTTCTTTGTCCTGTGCTGTTTAGCCAGCCAGCTGGTTGAAAATGGGCTGTTCTGTTCACATGTAATTTCTTCTACTTGGTTTGTTTTCTTCTCTTTTTTTTTGTTTGTTTTGCAAGTTTCCTTTTATTACTCTCAGTTTCCATTTAACAGCTTACATGGTTTACTTTTCCATTATATAAACTTGATACTTTTTTTTTTATAAGGTCACTTATTTTGTTCAAATACCTCACTGGATATTGTCTTAGATTTGTATTTTTAAATAATAGAGGAGGCTGCAGAGTTTTGTTGTTACAACTTTGTCAATCAAGTCATATATGAAGATCAAGTATGGGTAGATACTTCTGCCTTCCTATAGGTAACATTAGAGTTGAAATAACTTAAATTCATACTTATGCCTGCCAAATTATAGAGTCAAAAAATTCTTTAGGGCCTTAAAATCTGATATGTTTGGAAATGCAAGCATTCATACTGGTCTATTAGCAAATTGCAATCTGCTCCCTTATGCAGTTTTCAGATATAGTGCCATGTATCCTAAACTAACTTGGTACATGAGGCTCATAACCTAGAGGGAAATTCTATGGCTCCCTGAAGTCTCTCACCATAACATCGATGCCTGATAAATCACTACATGGGAGAAGTATTTTGTTGCAGTTTAGTACAGAAAGGACCAACAAACATGCTGGGATGTGTAAGTGGGTAGTCCAGATGTGCCTGTTCGGTGTGAATCTTCCTGTAGCAAAAGGCACTGTGGAGTATTCTGGTTTGGGGTGTGGTGAGAAGCTGCTCCGTATGAGCTACTACCCCATGCTGCATACAATAACTACAGTTTCTGTTAATGCAGTTATTAAATCAGTTCACAGTCCTTCAAATTGCAGAGCTGCATCCTATGGATGAGGGAGGGATCAGCAGGCTTCCCCATGAGCAGCTGGGGCATTGGGAACCGGCAAAGGTGAAGGATTTGTTTTTGTTTTAGTAGCCAGGAGACTGATGGGACTTGGTGCTGGAAAGGTTGTCATGCTAGAACTTCTCCCGTCTTGCTGACTGTAGGAGCAAATATCCTTTCTTCTCTAAGTCATTTTTCACTCTTTCCCAGCAAGCTGAAGTAACTGCTGTGTTGCCTCTCATCATACTACTCCATGCTGCATCGCACAGTGCTGATAACAAATTGCTATTTCTGAAGATGGGAGGTGCAGCAAAGTCCTGAGAGGGACAAGAGGGTTAATTTTTTCCTTGTCCTTCAGAATTCACCTTTCAGTGAGCTGCAGATTGTGTTTACAGAGCACAGTTTCACAACAGATGACCTAACTGTGGCCAGTGAGCTGGAATATTAGTTTAGCATTGAGTTTCTCTGAGTTCCTGGAACTTTCTGAAGGTAGGGTGAGACTTGTACTCAAATCCAGGCCACCCTATGGGCTCCTTGGGCTTTTAGTAGTCAATCTTTGTGAGGCAGTGGCTGGAACCTACAGGTGTGTTTTCTGCTGTTCTGTGTGCTTAGAACCAAAAGTTGGTAGCAGTGCTGTCTGTGCAGCTTGAGAAAAGTCCCCAGACTGGTATGACCTTCCTGAGAACAGATTGCCTTGAGTATAAATGGCCCTTAGAGTGCACAATATACTTTTTTTTTTTTCCTATACCAAACAGCAAAAAGCATTTAAATGCCTAGAATTCCTTTATGACAACCCAGTGAAGTTTCTCTTCTACTGTTGTCTTGAAAGTCTCCTATATGTTTCCTTTACTAAAAAGTGAGACAACGTAGATAAGCATATTTTAAGGTTCACAGGCTCCGCTTCCTCTTCCAGCTTTCTTCTTCCCTTATTTACAGGGTGAAAAATGGGACAGGTCAAGTTGAAGTATTTGGGGTGACTGTAATTATGTTTCTTGACCTTTCCAGGGTTGTGTTTTTTTTTTTTTCCCTGTATCAACACCTCAAGAAAGGTTTGTGTGCTGTGTCCATTCTTTCAAAAACATCAGCTGGTCCTAATAAAAGGTACATCCTGTCTCTAAGGACATGATTTTCCTTAACTCCAGATGTGCTGAAATTTGAAGGGAAACTGCAAAATTCACAAATCTTTACACTAACGCACATCTAATATGTGATACTACCTGCTGTTTTCCTTTCCGGGGCTGGGGGAAGTATTTGTGGAACCCCCACTGCAAATGTGGAAGACTAGTCCTATCGGAGAATCAGTCTCTGCTTTGACTTAGTACTCAATATAAGCTTGTGGGTTTTTTTTTAGTGGATGTCACTGCTGCTTTGTTATTTTTAATTTTTATGTTTAATGAATTTATTTGTCTTTTAATGCAGTATCCTGGAGACAGCGTGGTGACTGGCCGTGGACGGATTAATGGGAGACTAGCTTATGTTTTCAGTCAGGTATGGTTTTGCTCATTGTTTTTTATTTCAAAGGATAAGTTCATGCTATTTAAATTCATAATAGTTCAGTGTGGCCATGCAGTAACGTACCTGTTTACCTTCAACCAATAAGCACAAGACAGACATAACATCCTGTGGAAGGAAGCAGGGAACCTTCAGACAAGAGAAAAAAAAAAAAAAGGCATTTCTAAGAACTTTGGGCAAGAGATGCAGTTGTGGAAAAGGTGAGGTGAAATAAGTGATGAATGCAGAGCCAGTGGGAATGATTTGAAAAAATGAAACTATTAGTTCAGAGTAATATCTTTGGATGTTGATGTGCTGAGAGACTGGAGGAGTCTCCCCAAACCGTGTTTCTGATAACCAAGTGAATTAATGTAGAAGTCACTGAACACTGTGTGCTTAAAGCAATTGCAAGCTTTGACTCTCCCTGCAGTTGGATGTGCGTGGATGAGCTCCTGCAGGCGTGTGGAGACCTGCAAGTGTCAGTGGAGGGCTTTGCAAGTTCTGAGAACTGTCTTCTGGGTTTCAAGCTGCAGAATGGGGCTGTTTGCTGGAGGTGACAACTGGAATTGCAATGAGTGGAATTCATGATAGAGGGCACTTGAGCAACCTTGAATTGTTTCTCAGGTTCGAACTCTCTGATTAGTTGAAGGGATTGTGATAGATAGCGTATAAATAGATATACTTTTTATGTTAAAATATACTTTTTATATTAAAATAAAAATATTTTAGAGGAAATGCCATAGGTAGAGATTTATCTTGGTTAGTCTTAACACAGTGAAAGAAAGGCTTTCTTTGAGATAACTGGTAACTGCATCTCTGTTCTGGGCCACAAAGTAGCCTTTGTTCAGTTTGCTATCATAGCCAAAATGATTGTTGCTCTGTGACCTTGGCGCAAGTCATACACCCTGCCTTTTTTGTCTTGGATATGTAGTTCTTCCAGGGAAGGACACTGTTATGTGGGCCTGAACGTAAGATAGGAGCCAAACCCAGACCTTAATTTTAGAAGAACACAAGTAGAGGGCAGTTTTTATATTAAAAGAAATTAAATGTGCGCCTTCATGATACACCCTTTTTTTAATATATATTTATATATATTTAATATATCTTTATATTTAAAGACCTCTTTCCCCTCCAAATCGAGCTGCCACCTTCCTTTTTGGTTCAACTGCTACTCCTAGTCATGCTGTTCTCTGCTCACACAGTTTTTAGGGCTTCTTTGAGAGTAAGACTCAGTGGGAACGTGGCAGAGAAACTCACCAGAAGTTGACTCTGGGCTCTATTGGTGCCAGTAGGTGTCAATATCCCCTTTCTCTTCTGGTTCAGTCCCAGGGCCTTGTGTTGCTTGTTCAAAATCTGCTTGGGCCCAGGGGTAGCACCAACAGTCAGTTTTGGCTGACACAGTTCCTGCAGCACCCATAAAAGAATAACTGACTTTTAAAGCATAACTCGTGAATACACAACGATGGCGTGTTTTCAGTTTTTGATTTCTGCCTGTTTGCAGACATATCTCACTGCTGCCCCTTGCACTGAGACTCTCTTCACAGGTGAAATTTCTCCAGACTACTGCAGTATTGATAATGTCTATGAAAGAGGAACATGTCTTTGTAGAAAGAGAGAATGCTTCTGTGAAGGGGGGGTGGTGTAACAAATGAGATATAGTAAGTTTGTGATTTTAACATAGAATCCACTGGCAAATGCGTATAAAAGATTGCTTTGCCTGTAAAGAAGGCTTGGATTGAACAGGATTGATCTGCAGGCTGCAGTAAAGGAGTCAGATAATTTTGGAGCACCATACCAAATATAGAGCATTGTAGGATAATACTGTTTACTTGCAACATCTTACTGAAATGATTCTTTCCCTAATCTGAAAATTTGTTTTCCCTCCAGGATTTCACTGTATTTGGAGGTAGTTTATCTGGAGCTCATGCCCAGAAGATTTGCAAGGTAAAACTTCACAGGAGAAAATAAACCAAAATATTGTCAATGTGTTGTGTTAATGACTTTGGAGAAAATGATTTGTGACTAACTTTAGTGACCTTTGGCATATGTCATGGCAACCTGAAAATGCTTGTCTCCTCATGTCAGCTAAGATGTAAAAGCAGAGTTGAGCAGAGATGTACCCTTTGGAAGCTTTTCAAGTATAAGGGAGCTTTTCCAAGTAATACTCACTTTTGTTTAAGTTCAGTTGCCTTTTCTACTGTGCTACCAAAGACAAGAGAGACTTGCAAAGTAAAATATGTATTAACTAGCTATTGTCTACTGGAGGAATGTGAAATGACTTGGGAGAAACTTCTTCTTGTAAACAGTGCTATGTGGAAGTGTGTGATAGTTATAAAAAGCAAATGTAACAAGTAAACAATCTGAAGATAAACAGTTTTACAACTTGGAGGTCACCTTGATATTCAGAGCTTCTGTTATCAGGCACTTGTAGCTATTTATTCTTGTTTGTATGCTTGTCTCACTGGAAAAGCTGGTGTTTGAATCCCAGGGGCAGGAGGATGAGAACTTTTTCATGCATGAGTGTTCGGTGGTGTGGGCTGGTGAAAACTTCCTGAATTTTCTTGCTAGGGAATCAGAATCGAGGTTTTTGATGCACAAGGCCTTTTCTCCTGATGGAAATAACTACTTTTTGGTATAGACCTCTCAGCAATGAGGAGGTATAAATCTAGAAAGCACAAAGACTTTGGGCTGACTAATAACTACCTGTCTTTACCAAGTCTTGATATTGGGAAAGACTAGATAACTACCCTTTCACACTGGAGCTTTGCAGTGTCTGTTTTTATTGGGGAGGGATGTAATGGTACTGGAGTGGTGGGATGCTTTCTACTCTTTTGTTTTGTTTGGGTTTTTTTGATATCTTATTTCTAAAGAAGGAGGGAGAGTGCTAGTAGTAGAGCTAGAAAACAATGTGAGTCCTTCCAACCAGTCCTTGGTACTGTTCTTGGTTGGCATCAATGTCAGTGGTAGGCTCCAGAGGTTGAAAGCTCTGGATGCATCAATTGCTTTGGGGCTCAGAGTCTTTGAGGCTGCAGCCGGGGCAGTGGAGAGCTCAAAAAAGTCTGGCTGGGTGTTGGGGCATCTGTCTCACTTCTCTTAGTTCTTCATATTGGGCTGAATTCTGGAAGCAGAAATCTGTTCTGAAAGAGACTATCTGGGTGCCTGCAAACCTTATCGGTGGCTTAAGGGATGTAAAATGTTATGGAATGTGGAAGTGAAGTTGCTGTCCCTTAGCTGAACTTCCCTGGAAATCTGCCTCTTTGTTAATCATTTCCCATTTGGGATTTTTTCCTGGAATTGTGGAGAAGTACCAATATTTAGCATCTTGCAGCAAAGCTCCGAGTTAGGTAGATCTGGGCTACAGATTGCCTGTTACTTTTGCAGGAGAGCCTTGTGGTTTTTCAGACCACATTAAATACCTGTGATGGTTTCCCTGAAGCAACAGAGATTGAGTGTGGCTCTTTGGAGTAATAGGTGCCTGCTTGTGGTGGGGAACACTTTAAAGCCTATGTACATACATGCATCTATGGTGTCATGTTTCAAGACAATTATTGAGTCCATGAGATGAAGAAAAGTGTTTTTGAGAATGAATCCCAAAATGTTCCCTACAAATACTGTTTGGTATGGCAAAAAAAAATGTCCGGTCTCAAATATATGAATACATTTTCAGTAGGCTGAATGTGCCTATTGATGTGTATTTTAGGAAGAACTTCAGTGTCTGGAAAAGCCCTGAAATAAATAATTAATCCAAATATAAGCCTGTAACCTGTCCTGATAGGATAACAGGCCTTCTAGGAAGAAGCAATAAATGTCAGCTGAACTCATTTTTAATGAGGCATTTGACAATGCCTTGGGTAATATTCCCATAAGCAAACGAGGCTGCTTGTGGCTCACAAAGCCTCTGTTTGCCATCCAAACAGATGCTTTTTAAATGTGGGATTGTATTTAAATTGTAAACTCATTCTGTGTGTCTGTCACAGTGATATTTCAACTTCTAAGTGGACATCCAGGCACAAAGCATGGAGAACCCCTGGTTTACATTGAATGACTGCAAGTAGGAACAAAGCCACTTTAGAACTATACAGAGATAGCTATTGTCAATTTGTGTTCAGGCTGGAATTTTGGTACTACTAAGATACTGTTGATTTGAATGGGACCCAGTATGGTTGCTGTGTTTCTAGACAATGTAAAATTCGAGGTTGATGCTGCAAGCACTCTGAAAGACAGGACTGAGGTTAAAAAAAATCTTAAGAAGTTAAAGATTGTCCAAAATAAGATAGAGTTCTGTCACAACAATTGAAAGGGCTAATACCAGGCAGGGAAAGCAACTTTGAAATTCAAAATGGGGATTGACTGACAGTATGTAGTTTTACAGAAAATTATTTAGGAGTTAAAGCAGATCTTAACATAATATGCCTGTGCTGTAGAGTTATGAAAATGGTAAACATTTTGCTGGGATCTCATAAGCAGGAACATTTTATGTAGGGAATGTAAGGAATTCAATCCTCCCACTTAAGCCTCTGTTGGAGTATTGCATATGATCTTGAGGCAAGTAACCAAAACGATCAGAGCTCTAGAAAATAGGTTGTAGGAAGAACAGTGTGACTGAATTGATGGTGCTTAGTCTAGAAACATGAAGGGAAATAAGAAGACTGAAGGGAGAGTTGAGGTACTTGAATGTTTATGAAGGTGGAGGCAAAGGGTTGTTAATTGCTTTCCCTGTCTACTATGTATCAAGAATGAAGTAATGTTTCTAAATTTCCGGAGGAAAGATTTAGTTTAGTCTTCTCAAAGAACTTCTAAGAAGGATAAGCAAGCATTAGAATATACTGCTTAGGGAGATTACACAGTTGCTGCTGCAATAAACTTTTAAAATCAGATTAGACATATAAGGGAGTGTTTAAGGTGCAGTTGAGACTTCTTATGAACAGAGATAGATAGGACCTCTCTGGTCCAAACTCCTGTGATTGTGTCACTTGGCACGGGGTTTGGATAGTGGAGTGTGACTGTGGAGAGGCACAGGTACTAAGGCAGCTTAACATTAAAGGTTGTGAGAGGGATTATATGTGTATCTCAGCCTCCAGTCTGAAGAGTCAATACATGATACCCCAGTAAGCAATTAGTGATGGTGGTAGTTAATACAAATAAAGAGAAGCTGACTACTATGTAGGCAGTTCAAATTCTGGCACATATGGATTTTTTGCTAGGGGATGTATGTTTTGGGGGTTGGTTGCTTTGGGATTTTAGCTTAGGTAGATCAATAATGAGGAATTTTTATTCATCACCAGGTCATGGATCAAGCCGCCCTGGTTGGAGCGCCTGTGATTGGGCTGAATGACTCTGGAGGAGCCCGTATCCAGGAGGGAGTGGAGTCCCTGGCAGGCTATGCAGATATATTTTTGGTAAGTAGGCTACTGGATGACTTGAAGCTTGGCATCCACAAAGATGGACAAAGTCTTCCTTTATTTAAGTCCGTGTTTGTAAGTAAACTTTTAGGTTATCATCATCCTATTTCAGCCACTGTTACCTGGTGAATAAAGTGGCATATATGAGGGCTTGTGAGACCTGAAGCGTCCTCTTGGTTCTCTTACTGGCTTTGGGAAAATTACTGTACCTCTTAGTTTCATTTACCCATGTGTTAAACAAGGGTAATGCTGAGTCTTGTAAAACACTGTGAAACAATGAAAAGCTCTGTAGGAGTCACACTATTTAGTGCACTTCATCATAAGAATGAAAGAACAGGCAATTTAGTTAATGGGAAGAAACCCCCAAACAACTATTTAACTTTCAGATTCACACTAAAGTATAGATTGCCTGTGTTGTGATGTAATTTCTCTCAAGTGTTTATCTGTCTGTCTGGGACTGGTAGACATGCTGTAGTTCAGAGGGTGTTGTGTTAGGTGACTGATAGTTGTGATCCACCACCAGCTGTCTCTGTGTCTCCTCTGAAATACAGATGTGTTAAGAATTTCACAGAACGGATTTGTTTTCAATAGGGCTGATAACTCAAACAGTATGTACTTGAAGAAAATTTGAGAAACTCGGATCAGAGGCACCAAGTGCCTGTTCTGTCGAGGTAGTAGGTCAATAGGGGGAAAAAAAGTTTTGGAAAAAAAATGCAAGTCAGGTTTCTGATCAAAGAACACCATGCTGTAAGGTACCATGATTGGACTGGTGAAAGCTTTATGTTTCTACAGTATTTTTGTGGCTACTGCAAGAATTTTTCCTCTAGTCACATTACTGATAACTTTTTCACTGAATTGACATTATTTTATATGGCTACCAAAACACACAGTTTTAGAGTAAGTGCACAAAATGTAAATGTGATTGTGCTCTCAGTAGGAATGTGAGCAGGTGGGATGGCAAGTTAGTCAGATGCTAACAGTCTTCTGGATTAGTGCAATCTGGGATGATGCAGTCAGTTACAGAAGTCAATTGTAATCCAGTTGAGCAATGTAAACATTTTTTTGGACAAGGTGCCACCCATGTTGGTTGACAGCAGTAATTCACCATTGTGTAAAACTGGTGCAGGAATTTGATTTTTAAAAGAATCTCTGTCGCAGTTGGTTAGTAAAGCTTACTTCTACCTCTGAGCAGTAGTGTACCTATATGTTCAAATTTCAGGTACATACGCTTCTTACCACTCCAGGCTCAGTGAAGTTTTTGTCCCTGAAGCATCAGTTGAGGTCACACATTCCATCTTCCTTTGCAGTCATTGCATGATACGTGAAATCAAATGTATGGGAACAGAAAGAAGCAAAACAGTAGCAATAAAATTATTTTGGTTCTGTTGACATCAAGACATTCTCTCCAGATACTTGTCTCCCAATAAATAAAGCAAGCTTTCCTCTCCTGTTTGTGACTGTGAATTCTTGCAGAATCTGTGCACAGACTTAAAGATGCACTTTTTTGGTAAAACTAGATGTTTGGTTTTTTTCTATTGCAGAGAAATGTTCTGTGTTCTGGGGTAGTTCCACAGATCTCCCTCATTATGGGTCCTTGTGCTGGTGGAGCTGTGTATTCGCCTGCTTTAACTGATTTCACATTCATGGTGAAGGTAAGGGTGGAGTATATCTTGACCTGCTGCTGGTAACATTGATCAGATGCGAACAAACCCCTCATGAAGGTTTTTTTGATTTTTGGGTTGGTTTGTTTTTTTTTTTTTTGAGATGGTCTCCTGCTTTGGATTAAACTTATTTTTCATAGTCAAGAGCAACTTTCCCAAATAAACTGTGAATAATTGCATTTTCTGTGAATCTTTAATATAATGCATTAAGGATTTTTAAGAAATTTGTCCCTGTGGTCTACTGTTTTCTTATTTTGGGGAAAGTCTTAGAGACTGTGGCTTTTCCTTAGGTGCTTTTGCAGTTTGGGTCTAGCATTTACTGTGTGTTTTTGCTTTTTTTTCCCTCTTCCAGGATACATCCTATCTATTCATCACTGGCCCGGATGTAGTTAAGTCTGTTACCAATGAAGACGTCACCCAAGAGCAGCTTGGGGGTGCGAAGACGCACACTGCTGTATCTGGTGAGAGCTGCATAGTTTACTTAACAGACTAACTGTTCTTTAAAGTAAATGACATAGTTGTTCTAGCTAAACAGCTGATTGTCTAATGAAGTTTTTTGTACTTGTGACACTCACGAGTCTAAGTGATTAAACCCTACTTAAGCACAGATCTTATTCTGTATAGGGCTCTCTTGCTGGTCCTTTTTAGTAATGCAAAAGAAAAATAGCAATAGTGGGAGTGTGGGAGAGTTCTGGGATTTGGCAGAGAAAGTAACAAATCCACAAAAGATTCTAGAAGTGGGAAGATTGTCGGAGGGCAAGGCTTAGCAAAGTAGGCTTGGGGTGCTGTAGGTTTTTTTGTCCAGAAATTTGCTTGGGTTGAAAGATTCTTAACAATTCCTTGTTTACTTACTGATATGATTGATTGAACTTCCTAACTATAAACTGAGTGGCAATGTNAAATTCTATCTGAATTGAACTGATGATGAACCAAAACTACACACGGATCCAGCCTTTATAAAAGAACTTGCAGTCCCAAGCTTGAGCACAGCACAGTAACCTGGATTGAATTCCAGAAGGCTGGGATCCAGCTACGTCTGTGACAGCTGATAAACCAGTTTACAGTATTTTAGATATGAGGTTAACAATCCAGACTTGTTAAGGAGGAAGTCTGATACAGCCACACACTTTCTAGATAATTTTAGCTGGTCAAATGTGGTGGCTTAAAACTCTGAATTGTTAATAGCTTGGGTTTAAAAATTCTTGTTTGTTACTTCTTTGTATCTTTATTGGTACATAGTTGAAAATGAAACCTTGCAAAATAATTTCAATAACTGCTTAACTGTTTCTTTCCAGGAGTTGCACACAGAGCCTTTGAGAATGATATAGATGCTTTACTTAATCTCCGAGACTTCTTTAATTATTTACCTCTTAGCAACCGTGATCCAGCTCCAGTCCGTGAATGCCATGATCCCAGGTAAGAGGAGAACGGCTGAGATCTGTGGTCTCTGACCACTAAATTTCATGGCTTCTCTGGCTCAAGGAGCGTAGAGATACGAATGTTTTGTGCCTGGGGTCTTGGCTGATAATTCTGCATTGTGGTGTGTGAATATGAGAAGTGTTTTAACATGCATGTGTACATACATACATGCTCACTGTTAGATTTAATTTTTTTTATTTTCTGAAAGCAACATTATCCAGGCTGTGTATGGAATATGGGGAAGAGTAATCTCCTTATAGATGGGCTGTCACAGTCCCTTGAAACAAGCAAGCGAGGCAGAAGGATAGCACAGTGAACAACAGTGGGGAGAACCTGCCCTGCTTTGTCAGTGATGTGTCTGTTGGGTAAATTCTGTTCATTAAGGCTAGAGGTGGGGAAGCAACAAGGAGGCAGAAAGTTTTATGTATTGGGTACTTGTCTATCAGGCTTGTTTTGTAGTTGGCAACATAACAAAGGAAGGACTTGAGTCATTTCAAGAGGGGAAAAATGGCAACTGTCTGGATTTTTATCAGGGAATTTTTCAAGCGATAGAGGGACGGCCAGAGAGCCAGCACGAGGCTGTGTGAATAGACAGCCTTGCTAGTAGAGTTAAAGACAGAGAATGTCAATGGAGTAAAAGCATTTCAACCAGAGATCCAGTTGCACCCCTGGTTCAGCCCTTTCTGTAGGGAACCCAGAACAGGTTGTCGCCCTCTCCTGTATGGGAGCTGAAATGAATTTGTTCCTTTCAGTTTGACAGATGTGTGTGATCTATGTCTTGTGGTTCTTGCATGCATGAAAGCTTTGTGTGAGTTGGGAAGGTTATCTTCTCTTCATGCTTCACTGTTCTTTGCAATGTCTTTGAAACAATTTGGGGAGGGTTTTTTTGGATTGATTTTACAAATCACTGCTGTGGTACCTGAAATACGTTGTTCACTACTAGAGAAATAAATTTGCCAATCGCTTTTAGACAATGGTCAGACAGGTCAAATTAGTTACTAGTCCCAATTTTTCTAAGATGTTGATCTCTAGGTGTATATTAAACTGGAAGACTGTTCTGCTTTGATAGTGACAAACCAAAGCAAATCTCTTACATAATTTGGTAAATTTGGAGGACTATCTCTGAGGTTATCATATTCCTTCTAGTCATTCAACAAGTTGTACTGGGATAATTACCTTCTATAGACTTTAATGGGATATTTTAATTTCATTATAGAACAACAGTCTGGGTTTTTTAATCCATGTGTCTCAGAATAGCCAGTTTATTTTCTTGTGAGAAGCTGTCAGTTACGTTGTACTTACTAATGTATGAGATTAGTTCTTTATTTTCTTAAGGGAGACAGTCTTTTATGTTGCACCAGATACTTTATTAGAGGATCACAATATAATAAATGCTCAATAATTTGTACTAAGAACTTCAATTTAGTAGTCTCTGTGCATGTGAAGATTGATCTATTTGTTAAATTTGCCTGTTATTATAGCAGCATCTCTAGTATTTCTCCCATTTGTGGTCTTAATGCTTACATTGGTAGTATTTCATCTGGACATACTGACATCTTAATAGACTCCTTTTGCTTTGAATTGATGTGTTTAATCCTTACTGCTGCTCCAGTCAAAGCCCATCCCTCTAGAGTAATTTCTTTCTTATTGCATCATTTTCACACCACAAAAAATTGCCATGAGTAATGCAAATTAAATCTAACATACTTTTGTCCTCATTGTTAAGTCCAGAAGCTGGTGGGTTATTTTTGTTTTGTCTCTTGGATTTTNTGGGTAGGTTCTTTGTGGTGTTGAAAAATGTCAGTCTTGGTTGCTGAAACTTCTGTTGGTTGGAGTTTTTGACGTGAGTGACCGGGGTTCCAAAGAGTTAGAAGGTTACTTATAGTACCAAGTTGACTAATGGTGAATGTCCTCTACCTTTGAAGGGTGTCTAGTTCATTGCATTTGGTGTATTGTATAGTGTGACTTTTACTTTTGTGTCTTTGACTACAAACAAATTTTGTTTCCTCTAAAGCCTGAAGTATGCATAAGTGGGATCTGTAAGAAATACAGTTTTCAACCTCTACTAGAGTCACTAGGCATAAGCAAGCTCCAGATGTCCTTTATCTGTGATGATTTGAAGGAGACTTTGAAACTTGTGATATCCTGGGTAATGTCTTCATTTTGATGGTGGTTATTAATTTTAATTGCATTATAATTTCCCTCAGTACTCTACAGCACTGTGAATTTATGGGAGCAATAATTTCATTTTTCTACTTTCCTTATCCTTTGGGATACCAAGGTAATGGACAGAACCTGGAGCACATCCATATCTACTATATGGACAAGAAAAAGTTTTAAAATCTTTTGTAGCCTGGGGTTTAGTATGTTAAAATTGGTTGCTTTCATCAGATTAAGGTTTCATTATATCATTTTATGGAAATATTTGTGTGCAATACTCTTAATCACGTGGAAAAAATACTTGAAGTGTTGCTGTCAGTTTTATTCTATTAATAGATGTGTATCTTACTCTCTCGGCAAGGAGTTGTGCCTCTCTAGTTCTGTGTATGTGAGGGAACACAGAGACAGCCTGGGGCTTACATTATTAGTTTTTGCCTGATCTCGATAAACTGCAGATCACTTCCTTCAGTTTTAAATTGGATGTCTAGAGCCTTGTGTTGTCTTGTTTTAAATGTACTAAATCACGCATTGCTAAAATAGTAGTTCAGTAAGAACTCTACCAAAACACCATTTATAACAAATACAGATCAGTATTTTTATGGAACAGCAAAAATATAATGCTCCCTGAAGCCTTCTCAGTGGTGACTCATAAAAATTGACACCCCCCCCACTGGGACTGTGAATGAATCCAGAGACCCAGTGAATGCTAACGCTTGTAGGTCCTTAATGAAGCTAATATGATCAAAGATGGAGGTAACTGCTGGTGTCAGCTGCTAATAGGAAGGCAGCATTTCTGGTAAATGTAAAGCTCCACATGAAGTGCATCATTGTTGAGTTAAGCAGAGTAATAGCAAAGATTCTTTAAACACAGCCATTAAACTGAAGAAGCTGAGAGCAGATGTTTGGTGACAGGGGAAATAAGTGTGGAATGGTTTCCTACAGTTAAGTGTATTCCAAATCACAAGTGCATAATGTGGGCAGGGAAAGGATCAGAGCTGTAACTGTGTAGTAGATCCAGATCTGTGATGGGAAACTTTGTTCTGCTGTTGGGAGAAATCATTTTGCCCATCCAGCTGTAAGGACTGGAGCTGGCTAAGCAGCCTGTTCTGCAGCTTGACACTTCTACAAAATCCTTTTCCCCCAGCGCAGTGTCCCACATAGCGCCAGTGCCTCCTGCGGACCCCCCTGGATAGCATTGGCCTGCCTCGAGTTCCCTGCTGATACTCCCCATGTGTAATGTTGGGCTCTTCTTGTTAAAGAGGGGACAGTATTTCCAGGAGACGGTTTCATAAGCAGAGGTGCCTGTAGAGGGGATGTCTCCTTTGGGAAGAGATCGGTCAGGCTTTTGTCCTGCTGGTGGGTGGGGGCTCAGTGTCCTGAGGCACAACTGGCTGAGACAAAGAGGCTTGCTTCTTTTCCCTGTATTTGAGAAGCAGTTTCTGTGAAGTCTGAGAGGTGGCTTTGTGTACCTGAGTTTTTGGTCTTGGTGTTCATCTGATCTGTAAATACTGCTGCTCACGCTTACTCATTTTCTGCAGTGACCGTTTGGTTCCTGAGCTGGACACAGTTGTCCCAATTGAATCTACTAAAGCCTACGACATGCTGGATATCATACACTCCGTAAGTCTGCTAGTGTGAGCATTGTTGATATTAATATGGATATATTATATTCTGTGTGTAAATGATTGAAAGAAACTAATAGAATGGCACTGATATTTTTTTTTTTTTTAGTCTTCAAGTTACTATTTTTTTATCTGTGTAGTAGCCATGAATGAATGGACAAGAAAAACTTGCAGGAAAAAAAATTAGCAGATAAAAGAAATCTTAAGACTTGTTTTCAGGATACATCTTCTTATATTGCATGCAGATGAAAGATGCTGTAATTCAGTTTTCTCTCTGGGGTCAAAATCCCCTCCCTTCTGGTCTTGAGTTTTATCACTCGCCCCCCCCTCCCTGCACCTTGTTATTACTGTCTTAAATTCTGTAACTCTTATAAACTACATAGAGCGCATTCAAGGATTTACTTTTCTCTATTTTGAGACAGTTCCATACACAGACAGTACAAGAATATATATATTTTTTTAAGTACAAGTCAAGCACTCAGAAGCTTGGAAATTCCAACGTTAAAGTTTCATTAAATGAGGCACCTGGGAGGATGGCAGGGAAGGAAAAAGCTGACCTTTTTTTTTTTTTCCTTTCAGAAAAACCTCTGAAAGCTAATATTGCAATGTATAAATAAAGGAGGCTTTGTTTGAAGCCACGTAGGCAATGCTGGTAATCCTCTTGCCTAACTTTGACTACTTCACTTTTCCAGTTTTAACAATTTAATATATTATAAACACGTAGGCAGAGAACATGGTTATAGAAGAAGCTTTATCACAGGAAACTGTTACAGCCCCTTCTAGAGCACCCTGAGACTCTGAATTTTGAATATTAAAACTTCCAGCTGCTACTTCTACAGGCAGATGACCCAGGGTTCTGAGGTGGATGATGAAGCGAGGAATAACTCCATTTCACAGGCAGCACATACAAATGGGTGTGTGTGGGGGGTGTGTGGTGAAGTTCAGCTGTGTTTGTAGGACCTTTACAAATGTTTCCCTTTTTGCTATTTTATTTGACTGTCTCTCCCCACACGCTTTATCTGCTAACATGTTTCAGTTTGCAATTGGCTGCATTTAGACTCATTTTAGTGGAGAAAGCAAGTTCAAGATGTCTTTAATGTCTGGATTCTCCAATTCTGAATTTCAGTACCACCTATTCTAAGTTAAAAGGTGCCATCTAAAAAAAATTCTTAAGTGAATCAGGAAAAAAACCCCAAACCCTCCCACAGCCTTTGAGAATTATTAAGGAAAGAAATAGAACTACTTTAATAATACTTACATCTTTCACAACTTTTCATTTGCCTCAGTCTTGGAAATGACTGGCAAACTGTAGTCTGTCTAGGTGAAGTTGTCATAAACAGTTGAAAACAAGGAATTCTAGTAGAAAACACTAGGCAGCCATGTATAGGTGTCGCTACTGCTCCATGTATAATTATGATCTCTTTTGAATGTGTGCTTTTGATACTGCTTTATACACCTGTGGATGTCACTTTGCAGAGCACACACTGGGATGTCAACCCCAGAGAGAAGTGTGGCTACCAAGGAGTCGCAGTTCCAGATAAATATGTTTGATCTAGCGCGTGTATTCCTCTACTGCAGATAAAAGTGTTCTCCATTCTCTACTGTATGCACTGTCAGTGACTCTGGGGGAGATGCACACAGCGGAGCATGCCGTGTTGGCCTCTGTTAATAAAGTGCTCTGAAACTGCGAAGAAATAGAGTAAATATTAAATGTGTCGTGGAGAGTTTCTGAGCTCTGTGGAGTACTATCTGCTTTTATTCACTGGAAAATGTTCATTAAAAGTATGGTCTGCCAATAATTAAGTTGCAAGATACAAGTTCCTAACATCTGATTTGAAGTTTTAATTTGGTATAAGCTAGGAAAAAAAACTCACTACAGAGGAAGTGTCATAAAGATGTTCTCTGATTGGAATGCTTAAGTGGCAGTTTTGATAATAAGCATGGTACTAGTTAATTCCTGGAATGAAGGCTGCAAAGAAGGCTTCAGGGTATCTTTCTTCCTTTTTTTTTTTTTAATTCTGCAAATTCTGAAATGTTTTAAAAGTTCTGATACTAGCATAACTGATTTTGTTTGCCTGTGAATATAAATGTACGTATATATGTCTGTCCTCATAGGGCTCTGCCTAACTCTCACCCTTGCAGATTGCTGATGAAAGGGAATTCTTCGAGATCATGCCTTCCTATGCCAGAAACATTGTTGTTGGATTTGCCAGGATGAACGGACGAACTGTTGGGATAGTGGGCAACCAACCCAAAGTAGCATCAGGTTAGAGTTGACTGTACTAGTCCAGCATGAAAATTTTTAACAGTGTTTGTGCCTCTTCTCAGTTTTGTCTTTTTCCCTGCTTTGTAAGGCTTTCTGGCTATGAGATGAACTGTTTGTTTTGTATGGTCCTCCACTTATTTTCACTATGTTTTTCTACTGCTTTCTTTGTCTTGAATCTCATTGTAATGCAGCTGTGATGTGTTAATATTAACTGAAAACCAGTTAATTTCTTTAGTGGATCAACAAGGTGATCTTGCTCACAGGCAATTAAATGACTGCTGCATACAGCACAAGAGGAGTGGTAGCACATAAACAGGGTGGGCAGAAGGCCACCACTTATTTGGCAGCAGCCTGCAATTAACTGGATTAAGTATAATATGGAAACTGCATACTTCCTGCCATAGCATTAAAATGCCTAAAGCTCTTCTGTAGGGTGAAGTAACTTTTTTTTTTTTGTCAGATTGCTATAGCTAGAACAATGCAAAGCTTTCAGACGTACAAATGTGGGGCTCTTG
The DNA here is from genome assembly GCA_008711295.1 of Anarhynchus alexandrinus. Taxonomy (NCBI): domain Eukaryota; kingdom Metazoa; phylum Chordata; class Aves; order Charadriiformes; family Charadriidae; genus Anarhynchus; species Anarhynchus alexandrinus. Next base: position 1,187,010 of record VUYV01000238.1, read on the forward strand.
ACCTCAAATAATTTAGATATGAAGGTACAACATGTAACTATAGCTAAGAACACCCTTTTTAACTGTCAAGGGATTTTGCTTTCTGTCCTTAACTTGATAATTTCTGAAGTGACTTTCACCAATTGGAACTTTCTGTTTTGCTCCCTGTTTTTAATTTTTGCGCCTTTTTGCTTGGGAAAATCAGATGACCCAGAATGATGTTTTATTCTTTTGTAATCTTTACAAGACACAACTATCAAGATACTAGACAGTCAGCAGGTTTTAATATTACTTTAGTCTTCATTTGATAGTTTCAGTTTTAACAAACCTTCTTAATGTTTCACATGGATGCTCTTCTACAAAACGTGTTTCAGTTCAATATAGTAGCACATAATATAATTCTAAATGGCACTGAAACAGAACAAAAATATTTTGTAGCGTATTTATGAAAAATGCCAATCTTTCTCAAAATATTAGTGGACTATTTAATTTTTTTTTTTAATGGAGGACTCTGTAGCCTTCCAATATGACTGATCTGAAAAATATCAATAAAGGGAAAATTACAGAAAAATATTTTTAATTAAAAGAGTATAATTAATATAAACTAGTATTTTTTGTGATACAAAGTCTCTACACACATCGGTCAGAAAAATCAAATGAGTGCCTATGGAATTGAGCTTGCACTCTAATCTTAGTTCTAAACCAGCAAAACTTCATGGCAGATCATCTCCACGTTATCTACAGATAAGCTTTGCTTTTATTTTGTTTTAAAAAGACAATACAGCTAAAACAGAGTGTGATTTTTGACGTTGCCTTGAATTACTGCCATTGGAATTGTTAACATATGTTTTCTTAACTTTAGGGTGCTTAGATATAAATTCTTCTGTGAAAGGAGCCCGCTTTGTTCGTTTCTGTGATGCTTTCAACATACCACTGATTACTTTTGTGGATGTTCCTGGATTTTTGCCAGGTATACCTTGCCATTGTATTTCAACTTGTTGCAGGGTGGTGTTGGTGTTAAAATTTCTGTGAGAAGACCTTTGCTGTTGTCAACTTAAATAAGGCAGGTTTTAAAATCCTACTTTTTGGGAACAGAAGCTCTGTACAGTAGTCATCACAAAAGGATATTGAAATATGCAAGAAATTGCAGGAACATGAAATAAGCGCTTAACTCTGCCACTAATTGCCATCAGTGTGTTCTCAGATCACAAAGCTTTGCTGGACTTCCCTGAGAGGGCCAGTTCATGCAGTAACTTAATGCTGTAATATTTAACAGTCTGATAGAGATGCTGGATGACCACTTTTGCCAGGGCCAAGCGTGGGTGTATCATGCTCTGGAAAGATTGTCCTAATGTCTGGAATTCCAGCACCATTGCAAAGCTGTGATTGTGGCCCATCCAAGAAAAAAACCTGCATTCCCTGGAGATGCTGACCTTGTCATAAATGATATGGAAGTTACACTGTTTTCTTTATTATAATGAAACTCCATGTCCCTTTAAATGCTAAATGCTCAGCTGTTTTATTTAGAAGCTGTTTTATTTACATGCCTATATGCTGGGTAGGGTGGTACCAGAAGGCCCTGCAAAGACTGTGGCTTCCTGAGAGGCAGCAGAAAGCAGTCCAACAGTGTTCCTTAGCCCTCTGGACAGGATTACGTGAGAGCACAGCACTGCTGATTCTCCTGTGGGCAGGGATGCCACTGGTCAAAGCAGCACTAGGAGTGGCTGTTGAGGGCACTGTGAAGATGTGTTCCAACAAAATCTGCTCATCACTGGAGTTACTGAACTAATATAGGCCTGGCGTTGGTGTTGGTGTCCAAGCTTTGCTGCAGCAGGAGGAACTGTCTACCTCATCTGCCAGCTTCATCTGCTGTACTTAATTCCCAAATATGTAAAAGGATGAAGCTAAAGGGGGGGGGGGGAAGTATGTCCTTGGTTGCCATTGATTCAGTTATACCCCCCACCCTGTATGTTTGAAAGCCTATGTTCTTTCATGCTCCAAGGCATTTTTCAGATAAAATTGCCCATCATTTAAAAGCTTTGGGTAAATTGGTAAGGAAAGGTCTGAGATTATAGACTGAGCAGTTAATGTTAAAATGACCTATTAGAAAACAGGTTGTGAGAAGAATATAAATGTTATACTGATAAACATGCTAAGTCTTTCTTACAGTTGACTGTAAGGTTAAAACTGTCGTGTAAAACAAGGTTTACCTCAAGGCCTCCACAGATACCAACACATCACAATGTCACTAGTCAACATTCCAGTTCTTACTTTAATACAATGTATTTTGCATGTTTTAATGCCTTCTGTATTGTCTCATTGTTAACAGAACCTTCGTCTTCCCTCTTGCCCTCTCACCTTTCTCTCCTGCTGTAGACACACCCTCCTTGGCTGACATGGACCAAGAAGCACCTTAGTTCACTTCAGGGGCCACTACAGGAATCTAGATTTGGACAGTTGCTCAGAATCCAAGAACAAAGCTATTTCCATATAGCCAATGAAAAGTAGTAACTTAATATTGCATAGTAGAATTGTTGGTTTGAAAGTAGATAAATGGAAGATAAATAAAAGTAGAGAAAAGTAAAGAGAGGAGGCCTGAAGCTTGATAGTGATCCTAAACTGTTGTATTTTTGAAGAGTTTGGTGAGATTAGTACATTAGCATTAGAAATTTCAGTTTAATAAATTCTGAGGGTGGTGGTCACCTCTTCTCCCTGTTCAGTAGAGAAGAAGAAAGAATCCATCACAATAGGTCGCAGAGGTGTACAAAACATCTTACAGGGTTAGTGACCCAACCACTTTAAATAGCCCCCAATATAATAGGTGTGCACAGAGATGACATTTAAGGCATTTGTATCCCATAGCTGGATAAAAACACACATTTAGAACAAGTTTGGGACTGAATCTATGGCCAGAAAAGAGTTTATGTTAATTGGCCATGGATGACAGTGTAAATAGTTCAAATTAACTACATTTATAGTTAACTATATAATAGTTCAAATAGTTCAGTTGAGCTTGTACTTGAAGCATTTTTAAGTGACTGGCTACTTGCAGTGTGAATTAGAAACTAAGGCTGTGATTAGATTACAGGGTCTGAGAGTGCTCCCCAGCTTCTGGGTCTAGGTTGAGCATCCCAGCTGTGTTCAGACTGCTTCTTGGGGTGAGAAGATATGGCTGTTCTGATTTCTGTTGCTGGGAAGGTTCTGCAGGCTTGACTAGTCCCACTGGCTGGAGGGAAATACAAGAACCAAAAGTGAAACTGCAGACTACCAAATAAGGTATTAAAAAAAAAAAACCTCAGAAAAGAATTTTTACTTAAAATCTTACATTTAAAAATAAGTAATTAGTCATCCCTTAGTAGATTAGATCCCAAAGTACTTGCAAAAGGTTATCTCAGGTGCTGAAAGCAAAAGTCAGTAGGTGGGTAAGCTGCTAGAAAGTAATTGTAGAGTTATACCCAGTGGTCTGAAATTCACAAATCCTGGAAATAAAGTACATGGGATTGCTGTTTCCAGGCGCAAGCGAGCGAGGCTGTGTTTGGGGCAGAACTGTGGTGAACATCCTGTAATGTGGATGACTTGCATTCATGTCTGCTGCAGATGAGCATTCTTCAGAAGCACCTGCTGTGAATCCCTGTAGAGGAATTCATGCTCTGTCTTTTAAGGTCCATCATCTTGGGCTTGCTTGAAGGAAGCCTGGGTTAGGTGTTTAGTATGGTAGCCAAGCTACCTTTCAGTATGGTGTAGAAAAAAGGGGGTTTGGAAGAGTGAGTTTCTGGGGAAGTGAATCTAGGTTGTGTTTTTCACTGCTAGTCACTTTTGGAGTCTTGAAAATGATGTAACTGCAGTTTGTTCCTAGGACAAGACCATCTGGTGAGTGTTCTGGTTCTGTGACCTTATACACAAATACATGCTGCTTTTGGTGAGAGATTTTTTTGTAGAGTTGCTTAGCTTCTTATGGAGAACATTTCCTGGATATTACCTTCTCCTGGATATTGACATGGCTCTGGTTGTTGTTAGATTTGCTGCTGGTAATGGATGATGGTGATTGCCCAACTGCATATGGAGTTTTTTGTGAATTCTCTGGACTGAAAGAAAATGTTTGTCATTCGTAGGTACAGCTCAGGAGTACGGTGGAATCATACGTCATGGTGCAAAACTACTGTTTGCCTTTGCAGAAGCAACTGTGCCTAAAATTACAATCATCACCAGAAAGGTACATTGGCACAACTCCACGGTGTTCTTTTAGAGTTCCTGTTTTCACTAGTAACAACTTTAGTTCTGTGAAGCTCTGTCCATCTGTCCCGCTTCTGCTTTCTATCCTTGTCACATCTCCATTTGTCCCATCTGGTGGCACCTTTTCATGTCAGGTTACAAGAGGCCATTTCTTCTATTCTCAGACTGTTCCTTCATTCCTTTTGTCTCTGCACTCCTCTGAAATAGCATGTTTCTGCTCTTTGCTTTCTCCCTGGAATGCCTTCAGTCAAGTATTTGTCCTCTGTCACCCAGCTTGTCTCACTGAGCACGTGCCATATGTCTGCACACAGCAAATCTTCTTTCTCTGTTCTTGCTACTTCAGTCTCCTTTTCCAAAGCCAGTGCTGATTGTATCTTTCTTCTGCTGTGTCTGCAGATTTAATGCTCGTGTGGTTTCTTTTCTTCCATATACTTTTGCTATAGTCTACTTAATATTCTTCCTTTCCCTTTTTCTATAAGGCACCTGACACCATGCTGCCATACATGCCAGGAACCTTCTGGGTCTTAAAAGGCTTCGCTTTTTCCTTGCTGGTCTGCCTAATTGACTTATTATGGCAAAAAGAAAAACGAACTTTCCTTCTTTCTGTCCCTTTGCCTTCCCTGATGCTTCTGAATATTACCATCCTTTACTTCCCAAGCTTGCAGCCTTGCTGTAGGTTTCAGTGATGCCTTGAAATGGACTGTACTGCAGTTAGCTCTGCAGTATCTGTTCATCACTGCTGTCTGGACCACTTCCAGCACCAGAATGGAGCATTGCAGAGTCCGAGTGCTGCATTCCCTGACCAGGAGCATGCTGACTGGTTGGTTTGTGTGCGTGTGCAGGGTGCAGGTTGAGGCTTGCTGTTCCAGGTATACACCAGTTCCTCTATTTGCCATCAAGAATGGTCTTAGATACCAGCAGCCCCCTTCCTTGCTCTTTCGTGGTTCTAGTTGAAGCAATGTCTAGTCTTAGGAGAGTAACAAAATGGACACACTCATGCTCTTTCAGGTAAAATTTAGCACCGCTTGCTTGTCTTTGGAATAGTATAAAGCTGCAAGAGGAATGTAGGCTATTGCTGCTGTGAGGTCACTCCACACTAATTAATCCCTCTTTTTGTTCCAGGCCTATGGGGGTGCCTATGATGTGATGAGTTCAAAGCATTTAAGAGGAGATGCAAATTATGCCTGGCCTACTGCAGAGGTGGCAGTGATGGGTGCAAAGGTAAATCCAGGCTGACTCTCACACTGGTGTGCAGCAGCCATTGGTGTCTTTACAGTGGCACAGAGGTGCTGGGGGGGAGGAAGCAGTAAGCAGACAGCTTTCCTCTGTGTGGGCTGAATTACTGTCACTGACCTGTACGCTTCTTTCTAGGGTGCCGTCCAGATCATTTTCAGAGGAAAAGAGGCAGATGCAGAGGCCGAATATGTGGATAAGTTTGCAAACCCCTTTCCTGCTGCCATGAGAGGTATGGTTATCATCTTGCACATTGTGTCCCCTGTTTGTGTTTGCTATTGTACACAGATAAATTTGTAGCTATTCAGCTTTTTGCTAATGAAGAGGTTATTTTTGCAAGACATTTGTATTTGAGTCGGAAAGGTGATGCCTAGTCACAGCTTGTGCATGTGAAGGAAAAACAAATCTGGACACGAAACACATCTACAGTTGGAGAGAGACTGGTGAGATGTGGGGACTGCACTGAAAAGCGTATTTTCAATTTTGTAGATACTAGAAAGCAACTCAAAACTCAGCCTTCTCCTTAAAAGTCCAGGTGCTTTGATGATCTATTTGACAGTCCTAGATGCCAACCAGTGGCCTTAAGAAAAGGTCAGTCTAGTTCAGTCCAGTGATGTTCTCTGGGACTCTTTAGAGTAAATTTGTCAACTGTTCTTACATCTGAAATTTACTTCTAGCTTTGATGCTCTAGAAAGCAGTTCTGTGGACTCTGGAATCAGCTCTGTTTCCAGTCATGCTGGCTCACGTCGTTGATTGGTTTTGTACTTCATTTAAATCCCACTGAATATTGCCAAGGCTTAGCCAAGCTGTTTACCACCCCAACCAATACGTACAGGGCTGCTCCCTCTGGTTTTGCAGTAGAATATCTTATTATTGCTGTAATAGATAAAAAACCAGACTCCTGCACATGCAAAGTCAAGAGTTGTCCCTTCTAATCAGCACTTGTGAACCTTTAAATTGGGCTAATAGTAGTAGGTGGAAGGAGATGGTATGTCTCAAACTTTGCAGTAATGGGCGCAGTACTCACTTGAGTAAAGCCCCCTCCTTAGCATTTTTGGCTTGCTAACTTTTGCAAAAATTAAAAAAGCAAATGTTTCTAATTTAAAAACTAGTGACACAGGAATATTTCCTTTTTAGGCTATTTTACATTATTTTCTGAAGTTAGTTTGTAACTTATGAACTGTTTATTCCAAATATTCTTTTGATTTTGCTAATTTACATTACAGCCTAGATAGAAATTGAAGGCTGAGGGGCAAACATTTCATGGTTGGTCAGGGGTTTTTTTTTTCTTTGTTTCTTTTTTTTACAGGGTTTGTTGATGATATCATCCAACCTTCAACCACCCGCATGCGCATCTGCCATGACCTAGATGTGCTGGCTAGTAAAACACAGTCCAGTCCCTGGAAGAAACACGCTAATATCCCACTGTGAGTGTGAGGAGGGGCTTGGCCATGGAAGACATGGCAGTGTTCTGAACATACATACTCTGTTTAAGTGGAGGTCTACTTTGCAACATTTCTTTTCATTTTAATATTGCTAATGCCCATTAATAAATCACAGTACATATCTCATTTAATTTGGGGTCTTTCCAGTTCATCTCTAGAAACTTTTTTTGGTGGGTTAATAATCAACACAACCTACAGTGCCTGCTGCAGGTGAGCTGTTACTAATTGTTCAAGGTCAAATGCTCCCTTGGCTCCTTCATTCCATAGGCCCTGGAGGTGGCTCGGACAGGCAGAGCTCCAGCAACCTCTTGCTGCTGGGAAGTTGACCCCTGGGGAGTTCAGGTCTATCCCTGGGTCCACTTCCTGCACCACAGACTTGCAGGGAGAAAAATCCTGGGCTTGGATTTCGGTGCACTGGAATCCAGGCTTTGCCGATCTCAGACTAACCTGTTCTGTTCCTCTGCTAGACTGTCCTGAGTTGCAACTTTTTGTGCTGGCTGCAGCAACACTGCGTCTCAGGTTGGTATTGGTGACCTCAGGCTGTGGGCACGAGAAGATGGGGCCAGCTGCCTCTTGAAGGACAAGAGACTGCACCCAAATTGGAAGAAGGGCGATTCTCCCTGAGTGGTGGTGGGCTTTTCTCCCTCAGTAGAGGGTTGAAATAGAGACCTCTAGATGCCCCTTTCAGCCTAATTTTTTCTATGATTATTTGCCAGATTTGCAAGGAACCACTGCAGCAGATGTTACTGCCTTGGGCCCTATACTCACTCTGGTCATTAGAAGCTGCATTTTAACTACAGCCCCAGAACGTAGTGAGTAATGGCTACTGTCATGTTTAGCACTACTGCAAACAGCTGCCAAGCATGTGAAGCCTTGTAATGACCTGTCTGTTTTAAGTAACCTCAGTAATTAATGGCACTACACATTTTAAGACCGAGAACTACCCTACCTGTGCACCGCAGCTGCTTCTGTTCGCTCCCCAGGCACGTGCCTGAAGTGGAAGAGAGATAAGATGGTGACTTTCCAGGCAGCATCTCTTCCCAGGTAGGTGCAGCTGGTGCCCCAGTGAGCACAGCCATGGAGCTCAGAGCCTGTACTGGGGCAGCGGAATGCGGGGAGGGGGAGGAAAAAAAAATAATATGAAAACCCAGTACAGAGGGAGCATTTCAAGAATGAGTCCCAGCTCCACAGGTTTCTGTAATAGCTAGAGGCTGTACATTCTGGTTGTACTGGCCCTGCTGGCTGCAACAACTGTGCCTAGTTGTATCTCAGCAGAAACACGCTCTCTGAGCAGTGCCTGTACGTGTGCCCCAGGGAACACAGCTGGCTGCAACAACAAGGGAAGGTAAACTGAAATGTTGTTATGTTGGGGGTCATTGCCATGAAGCAAATTCTCAGTTAATTGTGTGAAAAGACATAGGGTTTGTACGGACCAAGAGGACTTTCCAATGGTAAGCAATAGCTGAGAGAGTGGCTGTCTGCAGTTTACAGGCAAAAGCTGTGTTAAGTGAAGCCATACGCACATAGTTTCTTCAGCCTGTGCAGAGTCAGGAGGAGATGCTAAATGAGAAACACAGTCGTCATTGTCACTAGGAAAAAAGAACCACCTTAGTTGTTTCCTAACCTCATTAGTGCTGGAGACTTCATCCTCTCTTCGTCCCTTGCCAGCACAAGAACAACGCTTCGGAAACAGGTTAGAAAGCTGCTCTGCCCGCACCACTCCAGTCACCTGCAGGTACACTACACCATACACTACACCATGTGATACCATACATTACCATACTACACCATACCCAATACCTTACACCATACCATACACCACACCTTACCATACATCATATTCCACCCTACCATACCATACATACATTATGAGACCATACCATACACTATACCATATCATAGACCGTACTCTATACCATATATTACTATACCATACATCATACAGTGTACCATACAGTAACATACCATACACCATACACAATACCATACAGTATGATACTGTATACCATACATTACCATACCATACATCATATACTGTACCATACTGCACCTTTCCATACACCACCATACCATAGATGACACCATACGTTAACATATACACAATACAACACATTACCATATGATACTGTACATCACCATAGGATACACCATAGCATACCTTACCATACCCTACCCTATACAATATAGACCATACCATACATTACATTACCATTACATTACCATAGCATAAACCATAGCATACACCATGCACTGTACAATACCATACATCATACACTGGACCATATGTTACCATACCATACAGTAACATGCATCATACCATCAAGGACCACCTCCTCCAAGCTTAGGAGCAGTGCATCCCTACAAAGAGGAACGCAGGCAGAAAAGCCAGGAGGCCTGCATGGATGAAGAAGGAGCTCCTGGACATGACCAAAAGGAAAAAGGAGGCCTACAGGGAGTGGAAACAGGGGCGGGTAGCCTGGGAGGAACACAGAGGAATCGTTCGAGCAGCCAGGGATCGGGTTAGACAAGCTAAAGCCCAGATAGAACTAGATCTGGCAAGGGATATTAAGACAAACAAGAAATCTTTCTTTAAGTATGTCAATGAGAAAAGAAAGACTAGGGAAAATGTGGGCCCTCTCCGGAAGGAAACACAAGAACTGGTTACCCGGGACAGAGACAGGGCTGAGGTACTCAATGACTTTTTTGCCTCAGTCTTCACTGGCAAGGACTGCAGCCACACTGCCCGTGACGTAGAATGCAAAAGCCAGGATTGGGAAAATGGAGAACCGCCCACTGTAGGAGAAGATCAAGTGCGGGACCACCTGAGGAACCTGAAGGTGCACAAGTCCATGGGACCTGATGAGATACATCCGCGGGTCCTGAGGGAACTGGCAGATGAAGTCGCTAAGCCACTAGCCATCATATTTGAGAAGTCATGGCGGTCTAGCGAGGTTCCTGATGCCTGGAAAAGGGGAAACGTAACACCTATTTTCAAAAAGGGAAATAAGGAAGACCCGGGGAACTACAGGCCAGTCAGTCTCACCTCTGTGCCTGGCAAGATCATGGAGCAGATCCTCCTGGAAACTCTGCTGAGGCACACAGAAAACAAGGAGGTGATTGGTGACAGCCAGCATGGCTTCACCAAGGGCAGATCATGCCTGACTAATTTGGTGGCCTTCTACGAAGGGGTCACAACGGCGGTGGACAAGGGAAGATCGACTGATGTCATCAACTTGGACTTGTGCAAGGCATTTGACACTGTCCCACATGATATCCTGGTCTCTAAATTGAAGGGACATGGATTTGACAAATGGACCACTCGATGGATAAAGAACTGGCTGGACGGTCGCACTCAAAGAGGGTGGTGAGGCACTGGAACAGGTTGCCCAGAGAGGTTGTTGAGGCCCCATCCCTGGAGGTGTTCAAGGCCAGGCTGGACGTGGCCTTGGGCAACCTGGTCTAGTGGGAGGTGTCCCTGCCTATGGCAGGGGGGTTGGAACTCGATGATCTTCAAGGTCCCTTCCAACCTAAACCATTCTATGTATGATCATACATTACCATTCCATAGCATGCTATACATCACCATACATTACTATACACCATACAGCATACCATACCCCATACCATGCATCATACACTGTACCATACTCTACCGTACCGTACATTACCATACCACACTATACATCACCATACCATACTTTAGCATACCATGCGTTACCATACACTGTACCATACTGCACCTTTCCATGCATTACTGTACATTACCATACACCACCACACCATAGAGCACACCACACATTACCTTAAACCATACATTACTACACCATATGATATACCATACATTTACCACACATTACAATACCGTACATCACCATAGGATACACTATAGCATACCTTACCCTACCCTATACAATATAGACCATACCATACATTACATTACCATGCACCATAGCGTAAACTATAGCATACATCAAACACTGTACCATACCATACATCATACACTGAACCATGTTACTGTACCATACAGTAACATACATCATACACTATACCATACAGCATTGTACATTGTACCATACCCTACCTTACCGTACATTACGACACCACACTATACATCACCATACCATAGTTTAGCATACCATACATTACCATACACTGTACCATAATGCACCTTTCCATAAATTTCTGTACATTACCATACATACCATATACCCAACATACCATAGAGCACACCATACATTACCATAAACCATGATATACCATACATTTACTACACATTACCATACAATACTGTCCATCACCATAGCATATGTTACCATGCACCATAGCATAAACCATAACATACACCATACACTGTACCATACATTACTGTATCTTTCTGTACTTTACCATACATTTACCATATCATGCATTACCATACATTACCATACATTACTATATACCATACCCTACCTCACCCTACCATACAGTGTACCATACACCATATCGTATAAAATACCATACATCACCATACCACACTTTAGCATACCATGAGTTACCATACACTGTACCATACTGCACCTTTCCATACATTTCTGTACGTTACCATATACCACCACAACATATGGAACACCATACATTACACCATGATACCCCATACCATACATTAACATACTATACACAATACCACACGATACCGTATATTACCATAGCATACCTTACCATACATTACTTTACCTTTCTGTACCTTGCCGTAGATTTACCATACCATATATTATCATACATTACCATTCCATAGCATACTATACATTATGATAAATTACTATACAACATACCATACCCCATACCATGCATCGTACACTGTACCATACCCTACCCTACTATACATTACCATACCCCATATCATATGGGTACCATATACCATACTACACCCCATACATTGCATTACCATACACCATACCCTGTACCATACATTACCATACCCTATACCATGTGACACCTTACTATACATTACCATACCCTATACATTACCTTACATACATCACCATACCATGAGCAATACAATACACCATACCACACATTACCATATACCATACACCATAGCATACTTTACCATACATTACCATACAACATACAATAAACCATGATAGGCTATGCCATACATAACCATACCATAGACCTAATATACACCATACCATACATTACATTACCATACCATACATCATACACTGTATCATACTATACTTTACCATACATTATTATATATTACCATATGTTACCATACATTACTATCTGTTACTGTATGTTACCATACATTAGCATGCCATACATTACCATACCATACATTATAATATGCCATACCATAGACCATTCTATACACCATACATTACCATACACTGTACCATACCGTACATTACCATACCATACATTGATACTGTACACCATACTGTACATTACCATACTATACATCACCATATACCATACATGATACACAGTACCATACATTGCCATACTAGACTACACTATACACTATATGCCATACCATACACTACTATAGATACCATACATTACTACACCATGTGATATACCATACATTACCATACTATACATCACCATACCATACACAATACCACACATTACCATACCACACCTTACTGTACCTTACCATACATCACCATACTGTACATTACCATATACCATACACTGTAGCATACTTTACCATACAATACACTATACCATGTTACCATACCATACACCTTACCATATATTACATTACCATACCATAGACCATACTATACACCATACATTACCATAACATACTATACTACATATACACATATACATTACTATATGTTACCATATCTTGCCATACATTACCATATTCCATACCACACNTACATATACATTACCATATCTTACCATATCTTGCCATACATTAGCATGCCATACATTACCATATTCCATACCACACATCATACTGTACTGTACCATACATTACTGTACCTTACCTAACTATACATCACCATACCACACATTATCATACGCCATTACCATACTATACATCATACACTGTACCATACCATACATTACCATACTATACATTATGATACCATACATCACCACACAACATAGCATAAACCATACCATACATTATACTATACATTACCATAGACCATACAATACGCTGTACACTATACCATACATTATATTACTATACATTAGCATGCCATACATTACATATCATACACTATATACCAGACCATTCACCATACTATACCATACCTTACCCTACTATACATCACCATACCATACCACACATTATCATACACACCATATACCATGCTATCCACCATACCATGCATTACCATACATCATACAATGTACCATACATTACCAAACCATACACTACCATACACCATAACATACTATACCATACATTACCACACACCATACCATACGTTACCATAATATACCATTCATTACCATATCATACACCGTACCATACATTACCTTACCATACTATACATCATACCGTGCATTATAATACACCATACCATTGTGTAGGATATTGCGTATGGTATGGTGTACAGTATGGATGGTGTATGTTATGGTAATGTACGGTACAGGATATGATGTATGGTATAGTGGTGTGTGTTAACGAATAGTATGGTATGGTTTATGGTATGCTGTATGGTAAGGTATGCTATGGTGTATCGTAATGTATGGTAATGTACAGTAAGGTATGGTAATGTATGCTGTATGGTATGGTGTGTTATAATGTATGGTATGGTGATGTATGGTATGGTAAGGTAAGGTATGGTAATATACGGTATGGTGTATGGTATGTTGCATGGTATATGGTGCACAGGATGGTAATGTATGGTATAGGGTATGGTAATGTACAGTACCTTACCATACATTACCATTCTATACATTACCATACATTACCATACACAATACCATATACTATACCATACCTTACCGTACATCACCATATGCCACTATATCATACACCATACCCTGTACCGTACATTATCATACCATGCAACATACCATAAACTGTACCATATACCACAATAAAATACTTTACCATACATGACTGTACTATACACCATACTTTGTACTGTACATTACCATACCATACATACTATAAATGACCATACATTACACCCTACACCATACATTACCATATAGCATACACCACAGCATACCTTACCATACACCATACATTATCATAACATAAATGATATCATACACTATACATTACCATACACCACACCATACCATACATTAGCATGCCATACGCCATAACATACATCATACACTGTACTGTACCATACATTACTGTACCTTACCATGCATTATCATACCAAACATTACCATACCCTATACCCTACCATACACCATACCACACCTAACTATACATTACCATACACTGTACTATAACCTGTACCAGACCTTATCATACATTACTGTACATTACCATACCATAAATATACCATACTATAAATCACCATACCCTACAATATATACCATACTGTACACCATACCATGCACTACCATACACCATAGCATATCTTACCATATATTACCATACACCGCCATACAATACACCACACCCTGTACCATACGTTACCATACAATACCATACCATACATTACCACGCCATGCTATAAATCACCATACTGTACACCATACCATATACTACCATACATGATGCCCTACATCACCATACCATTCACCATAGCATACCTTACCATATATTACCATACCATACAAAATAGCATAAACCATACTATACACTATACATTACCATACCATACAGTACCATACCATAGACCATACTATACACCATACATTACCATACACTGAACCATACATTACCGTAACTTACCATACATTACCATACCGTACTACCTACCATACACCATAACACACCATACACCACACCATACCTTACTATACCGTACTTTACCATACATTAGAATACACCATACCATAAACCATATCATACATTACCATAGCACACATTACCATACTATAAATCACCACACCATACATTATCATTCACCATACCATATACCATACAATACACCATACCATACATTACCATTCCATACCATACTATATATTAACATATCATATAGCATACCATACTTTACCATACCCTACCATACACCATTCCATACACCATACCATGCATTACCATGCCATACCTTACTATACCATCCCTTACCATACGTTACCATACACCATATCCCATATATTACGATACTATACACCACACCATACCGTAGACCATACACCATACTGTATCATACCATACCTTACATTACCATACATTACCTAACCAAACCATACATTACCATTCTATACCATACCACATTACCATACACCGTCCCATATACCATACATTACCATATCACACACCATACCATATACCATAGCGTACACTGTACCTTACCATACATTACCATACACCACCATACTATACACCATACATCATACACTGTACCATACCATCTTTTATCCTACATTACCCTACCTTTCCCATACATTACCATGTTACCTTACATTCCATACCATACATTACCATATACCATACCACACCTTACCATACGTTACCACACCATACATTACCTTACCATACACTGTATTATATACACCATACACCACACCATACCCCGTATATTACTGTACCTTACTGTACATTACCATACCATACTCCATACCATACTCCACATTACTAGACCATACAGCATACTGTATGTTAGCATACACCATACCATACATTACTGTACACCATAACATATACCATACACCATACCAGACACCGTACCTTACCATACACGACCATATACCATATCAATACCATTACCAATATCATACCAGTACCTTACCAGACCATACCCAATACCATTACCAGTACCATACCATTATATTACCATCGCATACACCATTACCAATATCATTATCTATACCATTCCAGTACCATTCCATCACCCATACCATACCATTACCACACCAAAACCATACTGTACCCCATTACCAGTACCATTATTAATACCATAACCATACCACACCATAACCAATACCATACCATTACATTACCGTACACCATGACCAATACCGTGACCTTACCTTTACCTTACCAATACCATAACATACCACACCATATACCGCACCATACACCATACCTAATACCAATACCATTACTATACCATACACCATTACCCATACCATACGTTACCATGCCATTACCTTAACATACCATTACCAATACCATACCCCATTGCCAATACCATTACCAATACCATATGTTACCATAGCAGTCCCGACGCCACACCAGCGAGCAGCCCCTGAAGACAGGAGTGTGACGCGTTACTTACCGTGTCCCGCAGCGCACCAGGAGTTGGTCATAACTTACCGGCGCTCGGCGATTCGGTGTCCGGGCTGACTCCAGCGTGGTCCTACTGAGCAGTTCAGACCGCGAATCCTGTCCCTGTTCCTCACCTGCTGCATCTCGCTACGTCTCCTGACTGGGATGATCTTCCTTTATGAAGTGGGCCAGGTGATAAATAAGTCAGTTTTCTGTAGTGCTACGGCCATGAACTCATTTATGCTTGGACCAAAATAGCTCCTTTCTCAGACACGGGAATAACAAGAGGACATTTTGTTTTAGGAATGTGTGAAACTCCGTTTAGCCCCGCTGGCTGTCAGACCTTCCGCACCTTCACCACTTCCATCGCTTCCCATGTCGTCCAGTTCACTTCAGACGCCGAGGGCAGGAGAGTGACATTCTTCTCAAAATTTATGACAGTTCAAACAATTAAAAGTTTTAACAATGCAACTCTCCCAACTTGTGTGATGGCTTACCGGCTTTACAGCAATCTATCTCACAATAAACCCCCCCACCATCAACCAAAACCAAAAAATACACCACAGTGGAGGAAATAAAAAACAAAACCCAACAAAACCAGGCAGGCTTTTCCCTTGCTCGGCGGCTGAATGGGTACGGGAGCTGCACAGAAACTGGTTGCGAAGCCTTTGGCCACTAATAAATGGGATGACAAGATGCGATGGCCCAAACGAGCATTTAAAAGAAAGTTATAGTGAAGAGGGTGCTCATCGTACTCATGATTTTGAATAGTTTATTAAATGAAAGGTGAAGCATCAGTTTTAAATTGTACAAAAGGAAAAAAAAAAACCTCATATTATAAAAGAACAATTTACAAAAAAAAAAACAAAACCAATCAATNTTACCATACACGACCATATACCATATCAATACCATTACCAATATCATACCAGTACCTTACCAGACCATACCCAATACCATTACCAGTACCATACCATTATATTACCATCGCATACACCATTACCAATATCATTATCTATACCATTCCAGTACCATTCCATCACCCATACCATACCATTACCACACCAAAACCATACTGTACCCCATTACCAGTACCATTATTAATACCATAACCATACCACACCATAACCAATACCATACCATTACATTACCGTACACCATGACCAATACCGTGACCTTACCTTTACCTTACCAATACCATAACATACCACACCATATACCGCACCATACACCATACCTAATACCAATACCATTACTATACCATACACCATTACCCATACCATACGTTACCATGCCATTACCTTAACATACCATTACCAATACCATACCCCATTGCCAATACCATTACCAATACCATATGTTACCATAGCAGTCCCGACGCCACACCAGCGAGCAGCCCCTGAAGACAGGAGTGTGACGCGTTACTTACCGTGTCCCGCAGCGCACCAGGAGTTGGTCATAACTTACCGGCGCTCGGAGATTCGGTGTCCGGGCTGACTCCAGCGTGGTCCTACTGAGCAGTTCAGACCGCGAATCCTGTCCCTGTTCCTCACCTGCTGCATCTCGCTACGTCTCCTGACTGGGATGATCTTCCTTTATGAAGTGGGCCAGGTGATAAATAAGTCAGTTTTCTGTAGTGCTACGGCCATGAACTCATTTATGCTTGGACCAAAATAGCTCCTTTCTCAGACACGGGAATAACAAGAGGACATTTCGTTTTAGGAATGTGTGAAACTCCGTTTAGCCCCGCTGGCTGTCAGACCTTCCGCACCTTCACCACTTCCATCGCTTCCCATGTCGTCCAGTTCACTTCAGACGCCGAGGGCAGGAGAGTGACATTCTTCTCAAAATTTATGACAGTTCAAACAATTAAAAGTTTTAACAATGCAACTCTCCCAACTTGTGTGATGGCTTACCGGCTTTACAGCAATCTATCTCACAATAAACCCCCCCACCATCAACCAAAACCAAAAAATACACCACAGTGGAGGAAATAAAAAACAAAACCCAACAAAACCAGGCAGGCTTTTCCCTTGCTCGGCGGCTGAATGGGTACGGGAGCTGCACAGAAACTGGTTGCGAAGCCTTTGGCCACTAATAAATGGGATGACAAGATGCGATGGCCCAAACGAGCATTTAAAAGAAAGTTATAGTGAAGAGGGTGCTCATCGTACTCATGATTTTGAATAGTTTATTAAATGAAAGGTGAAGCATCAGTTTTAAATTGTACAAAAGGAAAAAAAAAACCTCATATTGTAAATGTACAATTTACAGAATTACTAGCAAAACCAATCAAGGAGACACTCATAATACAAAAACCTATTGACTGCAAACTGAACTGGAAACCCATTGCAGGTACCGTGATAATAAATGTTCGGTATACAGTATTCTACAATGTTAAATTAGGAATCAGTTTTCCACACAGAGGACTGTGAAGCACAAGGTTCGTCTGAGACTATGACTCAAACCGGGCAGCATTTATTATGCTACTATGCTCACAGAGTTATCGTGATGACAATTTAATGCAGCCGTTCCTGCCCACCCCCATTACTTTTGGGGTGGGCAGAGGAGGGCGGGAGGTAACGTTATTTTGTAAAGTTCCAGCTACTTCTCAGGTTTTATACGTTACCCAACCGAGATCCGAGGAACGGCTGAATTACCCAGTCAAACATTTTTGGCAACCGTGTCTGAGAACTGCACGTGTTGTAAGAAACAAACCTCAGCCGAGTGAAATGCTGGTTTGTTTTTAAAATTAGATGCTTTTCCCTCCCAGCAAGCAAGCACCGGGCATTAAAGTTGGTTTGTTTTTTCAATAAGCTCGTTAACAGAAAAAAGCTCCATGATTATTTCGCAGTTGCTAAAAAAAGCACCTCTAAAACTGCTGTGCTCCAAGTGGGTCAATCTGCTTTGGATCTCAACTGCTAATATTAGAACGCAGAAAGGAAGATTAACATTTTGGGGCCGATTCTTAGAGACGTTAGCGTGAGTGCGAGTTGCGGCTGGCCGGCACCTCCGACGCCAGCCCGGTTCTAACCGAGTAGCAGCTACGAGGCAGAGTCATAAAATTGAAGCATTATGAAGTTCCAAATTATAGAAGACATTGAAAAAATTCTCTTAATTACAATGAATTAGCTGAGAATGTTTTGGGTCATTTGGTATTTTTTTGATGTTTTTAACTTTTTTGAAAAATCTTATTTTTTTTTCCAAAGAATTACTCTCAATATGCACAGTTAACACTGAAAATGTAGCTGTATTCCATTGTAAGCTTAAGAACTTCACCATCTAAGCACAAATTTCTATGCAGCACATACAGTACTTCTAACTGGCAAAATTAATTTACAAAAATAGCGCAAAAGGGTATTTACGGCATGGAAAGTAGACTTTTTTTTTTATGGTACAGTTAAAATTGCTTTTCGTATGCTAAAGTGATTCCTTTCCCCCACCCTGGAATTATTTTTTCTTACTAGGAAAGTTGCTGTTTATGTACCTTGGGTTGGCAGGGCTTGAAGTAGGTAGTAAAAACAGCAAAGTGATTACTTGAGAACCATTTGTGTGTTTTACTGAGAATACTTTATTTGCTGGTATAAGTTGCTAAAAATGCACAGAGCAAGTACCAATAGAAAATTTACTGTTTTTGTGTCCCCGTGTGCTATATAAAATGAATGTTACACAGCATCTGTTGGAAAAGTGGCTTCATGGACATCTCTTACTTTATGTCCCATTATAAATAAAAATAAATCTTCTCAAGAGTATAAAATCTGGGTTTATCATATCAGAATCTGAAATTTTTTGGCAGAGATGCACGTCATTAGAATTCTAACCTCTTCTATAAGAGTGTTCTTCTCAATGCCTATGAGAGGATATAAGCGTACCATAATGTTAATCAAATCCAGTGTGTTCAAAAACACTTTTCTGTAGCCAGAATGACCTGCTTATAGCATCATTGCTAGTCAATGGCTGATAGGCATAGGTTTAATAAAAATGGCTAGCTTTTAAAACATAAAAAGGCAAATGTTAAAACTGTTTTAAATTGTACAGCAGAAAAATAAAGTTAAAAAGTTCTGTTTTCACTCAATGTTGTTTTCAGAAAACATATGTAGAACAGTGTTTATTTCGACAGCTGTCTTAACAATTTAAAACTTCCTCCTCATCCAGGAAAAAAAAAAAAAAAAATCTGTATTAGGACAGTCAAGAACAGGGATACAAATGATTTTTCAGGTCAGCCCTTCTGAGGTGACTGGATTGGCCAACAATCCTTTGTGTCATTAAGAAGTTCCTCTTCTTTCTGTCACTACAAAAAGGGATTGACCTCAATCATTTGGTTAAAAATCAAACCGTATCACATCAAAAATGTGGTTTTCATACAAGCTATCACAGTATATAGGCCTCTAGCTCTAAACAATAGAGTTCCAAATTTGTAAAATGTCTTCACCAGACTTCAGAACATAGGCATTCCAAATCCCTAGAAAAATGATTTAAAAGACAGCCATTAATTAGGTGTAGCGACAATCAAAAAGAACCTGAGATAAACGGCAGACAATACTAGTAAAGCCTTACTGAATCGTCCTCAATGATAGCTGCGGAGTCAAAGAAGTCCGGCCTCAGTTCAGCCCGTTCTCGCCGGTTTCTTGAAGGTGGCTAAAAAGAGGAGTCAGCGGTTTCAGAACATCACATCAGTTACCGGGCTAAAGGGACTTGGGTGGCTCTACCGCTACCGCGTACCGACACGGTGACCTGTTCCTTTACAGAGCAGCTTTGCTTGGATTTTCATAAAAGCCCCCCTGACATAGGAGAGCACTTCATAAATTCACATTTTATTTAAGGAACGGGGTAAAAGCTGATGGAGTCTAAAGTAATGTTAAGTCTGCGCTTGTAGCTAAGGACTTCCTTAAGGCTCTTGCTGACCTAACGATGTTCTTGTATTAAGACTGCAGGCCAGGCTGCATAACCCCCCTGTCTTTTAACTGTCTTTATGCTTTTATGTTTATGGTGAAACTTCAGCTCTGACATAGTCAAGAAATGGATTTAGAAAAAAAAGGTACTTAAGATTTCATAATATTCCTGAGGATTAAACCCTCTGTGTTGTCCATCCCTAGGAACATTAGAGTAAATGTGAGCTTCGCTGGCCTCATCAATTCCCTCATTTCCTTGCCTTGGATTCCCAGTAAAAGAGAGATTTCACTTACTTGATAATCATTTGAATGCTAGTAATAACCTCAGTATTCAGCAGCAGCGACCAAATTATTGCCTAAATTTTCTTTCCAAGACATTATAGCCCAGTCCTAAAGTAACCTACGCCTTATTGTTTGGATATGAGAGGAGAAATAGGAAAGCATAAGAATGGTGAAGCGTATAATGCAAACTGATCTTTTTTCCCCATTTTACAAGGGAAGTATTCATTCCAAACGGAGAGGCTGTAACCTCCACAAAGGAAATCCTGCCTGTAGTCAGCACATTTCTGCTCTTTAACGTTCAGAGAAAAGAAAATCAGACTCAAAATTGTGGAAATTTTTGTTTGAGCTTCTAAAATTCCTTTTAAATCATCTTTCATCCGTTTTAAACTTGCTATTAGTAAGATTTACTGACCAGATCAATGACCATTGTGTCCTCAAATTCTTCATTCATATCCTCTAGCTGACCTCGTGAGGACATCATTACATCTTCAAAGATGGGCTCAGCGTCATCTTCCATTAGACCTCGTCTGATTAAATAAAGAGAAAGAAAAAGTCATTTCCAGGCATTTAAATTTCCCAACCAAGATCTTCGTCATTAAACAGAATGCACAAATCCTATCCTTTAATGCCTTCACATAAAATCTTATGCTGAGAATAAAGCCAGCACGCGTTCTGTAATATTAACCGGAAGAAAATATTACATAAAACCAAACCTAGCACTTGCAGAAGCTAAAGCAGGAAGTCCCGCGTAATATCATTATAAACAGTAATTAAATTTGTCCCTAATAAGAAAAGGGCAATAACCTCACTGTGTTTGCTTGCCCTTTTCCAAAAAGGTGTCACGCTGCTTGCCAGGATCACTGGTAAATCCCTCGGAAGCCAGCAGTGAATCCAAGACCAGCTTCTAATGCTGCAAGGACCTGATCTTGCTGGAGACTCTGGCCCCCACCCTGGAAAATGTGCTGAAAGGTTTGGTTGGATCAGCACCAGAGCACGTAGCACCTTGTACAAGAGAACGCTTCAGCATTCACCACGTGTGTCCCCTCCATCAGCTGCTCAGTGGGACGCCTTGGCAAAAGATGATGTGGATGAAAGAAGCATAAACAGGTTCACGGGAAGACCAGACAACAACTTGGAAGAGTTCATGGGGAATTACTTAACAGACAAATCATGGAACCCCCCTGAAATGGACACAGTTGAAGGCTGGGAGAGAACAACAGGGAATTGTGCCACGTCTGTCTGCCCTGTTCACTAGGAACTTGCTTATGGCCACAGGTAGAGGCAGAACGCTGGGCTAGAGGGCTACAAGGCCCGGTGTCCATTCCGTCATTACGAAGTTGTCACTCTGCCTTCTTAACAAGAGTTAAAATGTCACAGAAATTACTGGCAACAACTCAGGAAAGGTAACATTTAAAATGCAGCATTGTCTTCTAAAATGGTTTTGATCTGGAGATGAGGATGCTCTGAACACTTACACTGCATGCCTTACACCAGTTCTCCCTTTCATGTAGTTCATTCCTGTCCTGTCCTTTCGATTTAAATCTTCTAGCTTCTGTTGGCCCAACCAAGATATCTGCATCTGGGGACTAACAAACATAAAGCAGCATTATGACTGAGAACACTAACAATTTGGAGTTGGCTATTTTTAGACAATATCTAGCTCCTCAAGTTTTGTGTCTGGCCATGCTTCAGATTAAGATATTTAAATCACATCCATCATTGCACACGTCTTCTGGATTCCCTTCCACAACTTGTCTCCTCCCACTGTATGTGCACAAAAAAAATCCATTAATTGTTGTTGTAATGAAAACAGCTACATAAAATGCTAACATTACTCATTCATTAGTGTGACATGCACCTGACGTGGGAGCACTTCTAAAATTCATTTTATTAAATCCTACTTCACTGCCTCAGATCAGGAAAAATATGAGCAAGAATAGATCCAAATTAATAACTGACACACGTTTTAAAACAAAAACATCAGACAACGTGAAAAACAAATTGCTTTTAAATATATACCCTGATCAACTTAAGCGTCCAGTAACTTATCCACATGTGAATACCTTCAAGGCTGTACTTCTAATACCATCTAAATCCAGTAGTAGACAGCAATGCATTTGATATGATTTGCGTATTGCAGCACACTGTAAGCTACGTGCAGCTCTTCAAGACCAACACCAGCTTTTATTTTATTATGCAGTCTCGTACCCTAATAAGATTGACATAATAAACTGGGATAACCCACGTGAAAAGAACCTAGAACAAAATATTCTTCTGGATATGGTTAACTCCATTTGTTCAGGAACTGACTGCTCTGTATTTATGTTAGGTTTTTGCTCTCCTAAGCTGACCTGTAGAAAACGCGTGTGGCAGCTAACTCCAGGCTGAAAGGGAAGGATTCTCCACTGTCAGTTCACACTGTGAACTTCCATGTGGAACCCAACTCTTGGAAAGTACCAAAGAGGACAGCGACACGATCTGCCTTTGCTCAACAGTTCTCTGCTCGCAGCGGTCACCTGAGATAGGAGAAACAGAGGTTCAAGCCCAGGGTGAAGAGCCTGGTTCAACTCTCTCCCCAGAAAAGTGGAAGGTTCTCCCACAGCTTAAGGCAGTGCCTGCTCATCAGGCTCAGGAGTAAAACGCACTGACGGGAAGCTGTCCCACTTTCCATAACTAATTAAATGTTCAGAGGGAGATTTAGCTTAGTGATAGAAGAGACCAGAGAGGGTCGGAAATAAAGTTCTGCTTCAGCAATTTTGTTTTGGTTTTACTGCAGAGTAGGAAAAAATAAGGAGAAACTGAGAGCCGCATCATCTTTCTTATAATCTAGAAGTTATGGCAACGTCTGGGGAGTCAGGAGATTGGGAGGCAAATCCTTGACCTCAGAAAGGCAAGTAAGAGACATGAGCCCAGACCTCACACGCCGTGGGATTAAGGTGAAAAGATGCTCTGGGACTGACGTGAACAGGGGCCATTCCTCAGCTATGCTTTCTTTGTGGCCAGCTGGGATTACCTGCCAGTCCGAACTGTGTAGGCGAGGAAACCCATGCCCAGGCTTGCCTTGCGTTCACCTGTTTACACGCCAGCCCTCCTTCCTTCCAGACGGCAGCAGCTGGGAACACGTAAGCCCGTGCCAGGCCTTTGCGCAGGACCACACGTACCCCTGCCTGCAGCGCGAACCAGCCCAGCCAGCCTGTCACCCTGCCTCACACTGTATTATGGTGACGTTACACGGTTTATATGGGGAAAGAAAGTTGGCTGAAGTCATGTATGGAAATGGTAAATACCATGCGCTCCAAAAATTAATCGGTATTTGTAGCCAGCTGAGCTGCAAGTATCTCGTGTGGTGGGCACATGGATCATATCAAGGTTTAATCTGTTGCACTGCTGATGCCTGCGCACGTTACACACACGGCAAGGCAGAGAGGTTATGCTTTCAAAAGAGTACATTTCTTTACAAGTTGCTTAGATTTTTTGAGAACCTATGGTCAGAAATTTGCAAACTTAAATAGCTTATATGTACAAAATGGTGGTACACATATACCCTTGTCATTTGAGACTGGAGAACATTTTACCTTCCCAGGCAAAATGACCATTATTAACTATTCCTATTTTGAAAATGCTATGATTAAAGAATGCAGGATGAAGCAGTTCAGTTTAGGATCGAGCAGGGTGAGTGCACATTCAGGAAGAATTGGGAAGCTGGGGGATGTTTAACAAGAAAAACAGGATGGACAAAAGCTGGAGGAAAACAAAGAGGCATAATCTGGCTATTTTATACTATACTACATTGGTAGAAACCTGATTCGTCTGGTCAGCATAACATGACTTTTTTATACAGATAAATCAGATTGGCTATAAAAATTATAAAAATAGTCTCCAAACCAGATATTGTTATTCTGTATTTTCAAATTAATAGAAGTAACACATAATAGCTTTTCCTAAGACTTCTCTATTCTTAATTAAACTACTGACAGATAATAATGAACATTTGTTCGCCTCTAAATGAAGGTGATAAAAGGGGAATTGAGTGAGAAAAAGTATATATAAATTTAGGGCAAAATAAAATTACCCCAGAAACAGGAATTACTAGCTCAGCAGCTAGAATTGGATCGAAGAGTTAATTTACAAGAAATCAGTTAGGATGTCTGGAGAACCTTAACTGTACTACGACACAGGGCAGAGGGAAAGAAAAAAGAACATCTAACAGGCCTTTTAGAGAAACAGTTCAATCCAACCTGGGGGTATAAACACTAGGAAAATTTACCATAATCACATGGTTATGCTACGAGATAATTTTAACATAAGGAATTTCTAGCATGATTTCATCACAACATATTTTTCCTGGGAACTGAAGATAATTGAAATATTGCTGAGCTATAGCCAAGACATGTCCAGTTATTTCTGCAAATAAACACTGCATATATGGAGCCACCGACTAAGACTATCTGTATAAATAACATGCAACTCCTTTTCCTGGCTCACTGTATTTGATACTGAAATTCAAACACTTACTTGTGTAAAAAATCTTGTTCAGATCCCTGCTCCGATTCGTGCTCCTGGATCTGCTCTCCCATTTGTCTAGTGTTCTCTCGCAAGACAGTTGAGGTGAGCTGTGGTGCTTGCAGTGTCCCTGGAGTATGTATGTTTTCATTCCTGTTCAGCCATGAGCCTTCCAGGCTCTCATCTAGAAAAAGAACATTTAAAACTACTGACGCAGTTCTGGTAATATGCAGTGCAGTATTACTGCCTTCAGGATTCCTTCAACCAACTCACTGAATGAACACCTTACATTAGTAACGACAGCCTTCTATCTGCTGACACACTTCAACACAGTTCATTTTAGTTGCAGCACCTTCTCCAAATTTGATTTTCAACAGCTTAGTGTCTTTTAAAACAAGTCTGCTTTAAGAGATCAACTGGATAAATACGCAAAATGATTTTATTTGGTATTCTTTTAAGGAAGGATTGCTACCAGCTATTCCCAGCAATAATAATGATTTAAAGTAAAAATATTTAATGAACAAACAAAAAATCCCCAACATTACGAACAAATATTGTATTGCAGCACTACCTGACCTGTCGTATGCCTTGCACAGATATCTTGCAAGATAATCCCAGTTCCTGAGTTTGCAATGTAAATACAAGATTGTTAATCTCATATGCATACAGCAAGCAAGATAACAGTTAAACACTG
This sequence comes from Anarhynchus alexandrinus, assembly GCA_008711295.1. NCBI lineage: Eukaryota > Metazoa > Chordata > Aves > Charadriiformes > Charadriidae > Anarhynchus > Anarhynchus alexandrinus. The sequence continues at coordinate 1,213,626 of VUYV01000238.1, forward strand.
AGGGTGGATGATAAAACCCAAAATCTAGTCAGCATAGATCTTTAGAAAATTCAGTAAGAACCATTTCAGTGGAGTAGGGAGGGGGCATTTTAGACAAGAGGAGTGGTCTGGCTGGTGTGAACTTTAAACAGTGACTTCAGACAGCGTATTTAGAGCCGGTTGGAAGACTGGACACGGGAGGTGACTGAAGGTGGAAGCGGGACGCTGTGCTCATATTGTGAAGGGAACAAAGCAGAGAGGAAGGAAGAAAGGGGACTTGAGAATGTGGTAGAGCAGACAAGTGTGTAGGCAAGGACATGTAGAAAAAAAAAGGAAGTTGCTGCAGCAAGTCAAAGACAGGGGAGATGACAAGAGAGGAGAAGACAAGATCGCAGATTTACTAACAGGAAGAAACGTGTGGTGAGAAAGTAGATGGGCATGTTGACGGATATTTTAGTTTTTCCTATGCCTTTTATTACTCTTTGGGCATAAATGTCTAAAAAGTTGCCTATTTATTCTTGAATTTATCTTTGAATTTTTTAGGGATTTTTAAAAAAATTCTATTTATGTTTGATTTCCTTAAGGCATTGTGAAGAAATGTCACAGAGCAGATTTACTTTCAGTAGCAACAGGGAATGTTCTCTAACCCAGACAGACTGCTGAACCCAATATACATTGGATTTAGCTGAGAAAGGAACCATGGGGGACTAGTTATGGTTCTTTGATGCAAGGATAGTTTCGGCAGCAATCCTGCCCTTGTTTTAGTTCCTTTAGAGTGGAATCTAAAGAAAAAAAATCTTAGCAGGATTTAAAGAGAGGTCCAAATTTGTAACTGTACTACCAGATTAAGATTAAAGATGGGATTTTGGGAAGAGTTATAAAAATATGTAAAGATAAAAAACCAACAAAGACTTGGGTACATATTATGTATAGTCCATCAGTTAATTTGTTTGTAAGACTGATTCTTCATAGCTCAAGTTATACAGATGAGTGAACAGTAAGTTCACGCACAAGGATCAAATCTCTTGATTATTTCATGAGCTCATTATTGGTACACACAAAATAAGACCTTGCTTGTGCAGAAATCTATGTCTTCCCATGGCAGGGGGGCTGAAACTAGGCCATCTTTAAGGTCCTTCCAACCTAAACCATTGATGAATTGATGAAAAATACAGACAAACTGACTCCAGGTTTTCTTGGCTTTCCTTTTTCCAGGATTCAAAAGGAAGCGTACTTAGGGCATAACACAATCAGTAATGACTACTGCACATCAAGAAGCATCCAAAAATTAAGTATGTGGTGTCATTCCAGCTGCTTACATTATTGTGGGTTTTTTTTAACAAATGATATCAAATGTCCTGTATCAATACATGTCTAAACCAAGACTTTTGGCGCTTGCAGTGCATATCCTTCGATGTAATGAAAGGCCACAGAGTGTGTGCTGCTGTTGTTATTAGAGAGCAATTCCTGGTAACTTTTCAGTTCTATCATCTACCAGGCAGTCAAATTCTACAATGAACCTATCAAGGAACAGACAGTTATGCTGTTATGAGCTAAAACAAACAGTCATGAGCTATACACCCCTTCTGGACATAGCTACTGGGGTTGTACAGCAAAGCTTTCATGAGTAATGAAGTTCTGCGTAGTGATCAATGAATTTAAAGTCTATTAGGTTTCATACTGAAGAAAGGAGAGTGGAATCACTTCCTAACCAGTGTTCTTCAAAAATGTGTTGTCCTTGAATGTCATACTGTGATCCAGAGCTGTATTTGTAGTATTCAAAGGACATGCCCATTACCCCCCCACAAGAGCACCCCATGAGAGGCAGTGTTCATCAGCCTTTTTTCTGGCCACAGATTACTAGCGGGGGAATTTGGGGTTACTGCAGTGAACAGCGACATTAGACTGCTCTGCCTAAGGTGAGATAAATTCTAGGTACCTTCTGATAACATGGTGTTGGTAGAATGTAAACAGACGCTCATACCCTCTGTACACGTCAGAATCCTGTCAGACCCACAGTGGGTCTTGGCACAGTCTGTACCGCAGCTAGATGATCTCCCGGTGCGAACTGCTGTGCATTCAGACCTTTCAGGAACTGAACAAATACCCGAGTAACCATGTATTTGGCCTACATAATTTTTAAGTCAGTGATGTTTATGGAAAATTCTTGATGACAGCTGTTGCAAAGAAAGGTGATATTTCAAATGGAAAGTATTGCAAGTCAATTCTCCCTTCTACTGACTACTGGAAAAGAAGGACACGAAAAAGCATGAGGCAAACAATGCCATAAACACTACATCATAAGACTGAGGCTTGCCTTACAGGGAAGCAAAGGTGTTACTATACTTTCCAGGAAAAAAAAGGGATATTGATAGAATACAATAAAATAGAATGAAAATAGTAACAAGAGGAAAGAAAAAAACCTCAGCAGTTGAATTCTGTGAAAATGATGGCATCCTGAAGGAAGCAGTATTTTATCTACCTAAACCCTAGGTTGGCTATAAGGAACTGAAGGACTCGGAGTACGTACTGCTCAATGTAAGCTACAGTGGAGAACGGACCTGATTGTAGAAGTGCATATGGACAAACTTTTGAAGAATATTTTGGGAAATTGCTGTACATTCAGGCAAATTGGCATTAGATTCCTCACTGAGGAGTTACTATTGTAGATACTGACTTTGGAAAAATCTCTGAAGTTTAAAGATCCCACTTACACCTAACTCAGCAGTGAAACAGTAAATTTATATTCACAAAACTACACGCCACATCATATGGATTAACCAGGAACACATGCAATCTTGTAAGAAATCGGCTATCATAGCCAAATTCCTGATGAACATGCCTGAAGTCTCAGAAAGAGCAAATACAAACACTGGTTATCATTACCATTTTAAACTAAAAAAGGTGTTTTTTTAGTGTTCTCCAGTGGTCCTACAAAATACAGTTCTATATCAGAATTTCTGCCTTGGGTTTGCTCTAATTGTTAATTAACAACTGCTTCAGACTGGAGCACAGGCAGAACACCAGAAGTCCCTGACTGAGAAAGGTGTAAAGCAGATAAATCCTCAAACACCCCCTCCTGTTTCCAACTTCAATAACAGTTTTTAACAGTTCTGAATCTGCAAATCTCAGTGAAGACAGACAAGAACAGGGACTCGCAATGGCATTTCTCATAAAGACGCTTTCAAGCTTGATTGGAATTTGCAGAACAGATGTCTTGTTTTTACTACATACAGAATATATCATATATTTCACCATTAATTGATAAACCATAAGAACTTCTAAGAAGGAAGGTTGTAATATACGTACAAAATGAGAAATACCTCTACCAAGCAACATAAAACCATACGAACCTTCTACTCTCTTTTTGTGGAGCGGTGGTCGTCCTTTCTTATTCCTCACTGAAGAGGCTTTGCTGCTGCTGCTTCCACTGTTAACAGACATTCTATCATCTTCGCCACCTGTAACTAGTGAGTTTCTATAGGAAATGAGTGGAAGCCATACATCTTCTCTTCTTTCCATCATCTGCTCTGTCAGAAACTTCTCTAAGTAGGAGTGACTGAAAATAAAAGACAATGAGTACAGAGGTGCAGCACATTTCTTCCTCTTTAATTAATTTGCACCCCCTCTTCATATTGTTGAGAGCTTAACACAAATCCTGCATGGTGTTTCCTTACTTTAACTTAATAACATATGCTGATAGGGCATTGTATCTCTGACTGAGTAAGAATACACGTCATCACCTCAAAACAAAGTAATATACTTAATCATGCATGGGTTACTCAGATAAACAATACAAAATGTTCTCTCCCCAACATCTTCCTCCCACATTTATCTGCGATCGTTCACAGCACGCTCTACTTCAATTCCTCTCCTATTCTGCATAGCGAGGAAGCCACTTCTGTGTATTGCTACTGGGTCAACAGACAGACTGAATTAGAATCACTGTTGTGAGGATGTAGGATATCCTTTTGCCTCTTGGAACAAGAAAAATGGTTTCCTCAAATGCAAGCAGTTATTTTTCAGTTAAGAAAATTGAAGATATGTTCCACTGCCATGGAGAAGTCCAATGCACACTTGTTAACTTAAGGGAAGAACCCTATATATGGTCTCGAGGGCATTTGAGTTGTTTTCTTTTTTCATTGATTATTTAATTACAGTACTAGAAGTAGTCCTTAAAATGAATATGCAAATCCACATAAAAGTGATTCTAATGAATTTCAAGCTGCAGAAGCAAGCATTCAGAATTTAGGCGAGAGATCTCAGGATCCTTCAACATTACCTCTACCCTTCCTGCAAATACATTAGGCTGCACCCTTCAGTCATGGTTTCATTTAATCATTTCACATTGCCAGGTCGCCATCAGTGGGAGTCAAACCCACAAATTCTGCCTGGAAATGAACTCTCAATCTCCCTTCTCCTCTGTTAGCTCATGGCAGGGTCAAACTTCTTACACAATCTAGGTATCAGAATAGGACAAGGAGCCACACCGTAGATGCCTGGGTAACAGCCACAAACAATTTTTAATGGGATTTTGCTTTGATTCAGTGAATAGGATGCCTTTGCTCAAAACCCAGCAGTACTTCCATCTACTGTTTTATTCAATATTGTGATGGTTTCCTTCCCCTTTTCACGTATATACTGAGTAGCATCCAAACCTTGCAATGAATGGGAAATTCTTGGTTTATTCTCTCTCTCTTTTACAGCACCAAACAGTACAACACTTGAGTGCTTCATGACTTTAGAGAATTTATTTGCAGAATAGTATTGGAAAGGAAGAACTTCTCCTACATCCAATCTATATTTATAAAACTAGAGCCAACAGGTTATGCCCAAATTGTGAAGGAGGAAAAACTACACCACTTGGGGGTTCTTTACTGATTAGATGCCAAACTTCAGACAATTTTGCTTAGGATTTTAGAGGAGCTTCATAGTGGCAGTTCTTACCAGCTTCAATGAGGACAGAACCTCTGAATTTCTGTAAGAACATCACACTGAGGCTCTGTCTCATCTGAGTTCAGGCACCCAATAGTCAGTTGTCTAGTCTAAGCTAACACTCTCTCTTTGAGAGAAATAAATGGAAATAAATGCCTCCACAGGGCAATTCACCTCTATAGTGTCTTAGATGAATTCCTCTGCATTTCCCTGCCTATAGCTGCCTGTGTGTTTGTAACTGCGTTAGTATAAATCTTGTTTTGCTAAGTGTAAGAGGCTCGCACCTTAAATGTATAGTTTTATATTAAATCCATAGATTTGAATAAATCCATAAATGGCTGTCACTAATTCTGGAGGTCACTCGTAAAACGAGACGCCTAATAAATAAATAGGATAGGGAAACTAAATTAAACCAATGTTGCTGCCCCATTCCCAAACTGGAAACATCTCCCTTTTCTCCCTCCAGACGAAAAAGCCTGTAGTAAACCAGAAAGGAAGTAGGAGCCCTGCAAAAGAGCAGTTGTTTGCTGAACTGTGACAGGACTGGTATTTTGTACCAAGGGCAGATGACGTATGCAGACATACCACATAAATAATTCATTTTTTTGGGTTGGGAAGCCAAGCTGGGGGACTTCTGGGAGACGGGCAGCCATATGCTCATGAGACTTTCAGGGTTATCCTAGAGCACTTTTGCCTCCAGACTAAAAGCCCATAGCTGAGTTCAGGGACAGTCACTTGGCAGGAGGAGATGAAGCCAGGGAGGGAGGTAAGTGATCCCGTACACAGGACTTCTCCACCAGATGGTGGTCATGTACCTTCCTGCTCATAGGCAACCCCTTTGGAGGGAGGGGGAGAGGTCCCTGTGGATTGGAGGAGTCATGCTACAGAGAAGGGCAAATCAACTATCCAGAGTATAGCTGAGTATGTCATGTCAGTAAAGCACTACGGGCAATGAAGCCACTGCCTGGTGGGGGCAAACATGACTGATCTCTCAAGGAAAGGAATGCAGGTATCTCCAGAAGAAATCTTTACATATAAGCAAGTTATCTTGACTCTTTTCATAGTCCCCACAGCCAATGGAATCTCGGGCATGTCTGAACTCATCTTAAAACAGTAATTTAGCACAGATCAGATACATCATGCCCTAAAGGACCTATTTCTTTTCACTGATCTTCAAATTCAGCTAAAGTAAATAGCTCAGATACAGATGACTACAATAAAGACAGATAAAACCAGGAGAAATGGATGGCACCACGGCAATCTTTACAGCCCTGCGAAAGAAGCCAGTGGTTGCGTATGTGGGCACCAGTGAGCGGGAGAATCTTTGCGAAAAAAGTTTAAATGGCAACATACAAGGTGAAGGAACAAGATCTCCTGAAGTACTGAATTTCACGCAAAGGATCAGGTCCAATTTAGTTCTCATGTAAACTGTACAGAATGATGTAACTTTACATTTTAGACACTGGAGAAACTTGTGGAAGGTATGACGACTGTACAGGAAGGATAAACGTCATTAAATTAAATAGGAATCAGGCTAATGGCACTTAAACCAAGCGATGCAGGAGAATCTACAGTTCAGCTAGAAAGATAGTAATAAAATCCTATTATCCCTTAAGTCCTGTCCTGAAGAACAGGACAGAGGGTTGACAAGATTCAAGGATATAACAACGAAAAGCAGTTTCAAAAATTGAGTGCCAAACTAGCCCACCCGGATCATCCAATTCCTAAGCTCGTTTAACTATTTCTTCTGCTGTGTTTGCTGAATTGACAAATTATTGATACAATAAAAAAATGAAATTGGTTCAAGTGTGTATATGATAAAAATTATATAAAGTTAACCAAAATGCATTTCTTATAACACAGATAAAGCTATAATATTCATAATTGTTAACCCTAATCGAAAAGTCTTTTAAAAAAATTGTCTTCACAGAAAAACTACAGAAGAGTTTGACAGGAAGAGTCAGTTGAGGTAGTTGTGGTAGATATATATGACTTACACTCATTGTGGTCAAAAATTGACTGGAAAGATATCTATAACCGTAAGTCAGAAGATCTGGCAATTGCATTTTTTAAATGGTCATAAAGTTATTCAAGGAATTCAGTTCTACACCAGGCATGTAGTGCTTGGCTGATTTTTGACTGGAGCCCTCTTCCTTTTTCCCTTACTACTTCTGCACTCTGGCCAAATCCTGGATATTTCCTACATAATGTATTAGAAATGTAGAGCGCTACCTCCGCAGTGATGCTGACAATATGCCTTTACTATGAACTTGCCCTTAATAATGCAGTTTTCTCTTTACCAGTTCTGTTGAGATCTGCAGCCCTTCTTGACACTCTGTTCAAACGCTGCTCATAAAACAGTATTTCTTGCTCTTTGTTCAGTTCTTATCAACAATACCTCTGATTTATTTCAAGTATTTCATCTGCAGCAATTACCCACCATATCAAATTGAGGCTGCTTGTTTCAGCCTGCCGCCCTGCTCTGTCCTAACCAACAATGGTGTCCTCTCTCAGCATCTTTCTCTATCCCGTTGTGCCAGTAACAGAAGCCTTGACAAATCTTTATTTCCCAGTTCCACTCAATAGATTAAAACAAACAACAAGTACATGTTTACATTTTATGTAAATGTCTAATGGAAACAGATGTTATTGCAGTGTTTACAGGCCTGCAAATTGCATTTCTTTTTTCTTCTAGCCTGAAAAAAAGGTTATTTTTTTTATTTTCACTGCCCCATGGGAAATTTTAAACAATATTGTTTTGTGAGGTCTCAAACTCACCTCATCAGCGGATCTGATTCTCCTTTTCTCATTTATTTTTATTACTTTAAAATATAAAACAATGAATAACTATGTATGTGAAATGTCTCACTGGAACTTCCTGTAGCCCCCATTAGATTATGAAAACCTCAAAGCAGAGAGCTTAAACAGACACTGCAGTGATTAACAGAGCCCAGCAAAACCCAGAGAAGAAAATGGAGCATTACTTACACAGTCTTTTTGTCCTGTCGCAAGAGTTTAGAAGAAAATTCACTAAGCACTTCAAGGAAAGCAAGGTTAGGAGGTGGATAGTCTTGTCCTTTTTGATTCTGATATTTGAAAGCAAACTCTATGCCATCTCTACAGTAAGGAAATATTAACATTTTCAGACATTTGTGACAAAATAAAGAAGTTGCCCAAAATCTGAACTGTGATGAAATTCTTTATATTTTTATATCCCATCAGAACTTTTTTTTTTTCCTTTATTAGCCAACAGCTGCTTTGGGACAAAGGGGAATCAAACACTCCCTCTCGATTTGTGAGGATTCAATCTCAAAGACAATGTATCGCCAGTCACATGGTAAGAAGGAACTTAACCACAATCCAAGAAACTTGGCAGGTGCTGAAAGCCACTGCCATAGCAGGAACAGCCAACTGGCTCTTTCTTGGTTCTGCACGAAGCAAAAGCTTGCAATAAGAATAATATACAAGATATAACTTTTGCATCAGAAGTCAGAGAAGAGAATTTACTTACGAGGACACTGATACATGCACCTCTGCCTTATCTTTGCTTTATCATTTGAGACTAAAGAAAACAATTTACTTTCACATTATCCAATAGGGGCGCATGCAGGTCTTGACTTCTCTTTTGCTTGGCACAGGGAAGTGTCTGGTAGCATTTTGATCATGCTTTGCTAATCTTAGTCTTAGTGACAGTCTCTGAGATAGCACAATTTAAAATATTAACCTTTTTATAACACGGGAAAGTTATAATTTATATTTAGCAGCACCTTTCTACACTTTCCTACGCAGCGGTTACATAAAAAGCATNTTCAAAAATATTTTTGGAATACCTTTTTATAAAAGCCCTTTATGCCTACAGAATCCACAGTGGAGTGGTACAAAAAACTACCTACAGTTGTTAGATACAGTCTACACAAATATGTATAATACTAGTGCCTTTACCTGAGATAAACATGGCCAGTCCAATAAATTCCAACAAATAATTAGGTGGCAGCTACTTTTCCTTCCTTTCTTACATACATATATGTACACCCCCACCATTTTTCTACATAAACTAGAAAGAAATAGATCATTATTCTAGGACCTGTTAAGATTAGGTACCTTTAGAAAAGGTATGCTGAGCAAAAGTTTTAATTTGAAGTAATATAAAAATCTCGTTTATTTACCACCACTCACTTGTGTAGTGTGGCCACAGCCTCTCTTGTCTTGATCTGATCCAAGCCAAAAGTAAGGGCAAACCGACGGGCCAGTTCCTTAATTCCACTAACGTGGGCAGATGTCCTGTCCAAATTGGGACCTTGCTCCTGAACAAGCTCATTAAACAGCTAGAGAAAGAATTCAATTGTTAAAATTTGTGAGCTAGAAAACACTTTTCTTGACAAAGACTTTGGTTCTTAACCTGTTACGACTAAGAGTGGACATTACAATGACTTTTTTGACACATATGTAACAGAATTCCCTCATATTCATCCTCTAATCCATTTCAGTTTCCAGACTTTCTTCTGTGTAACTGCTGTTTGCCCATTGTCCTCCGTCTTGTACTTCTGCGGATGATAACTCTTAAACAGAATTTTGCACTTACCTTCATTGAATTGCATCTATTATTCTCCCAGCTCATCAAGATGGTTCTGCATTCTTATGCTGCTTTCTACAATACCTACATCACCCATCAGATCAGCATCTTCTTTCAATTTAGGAAGCAAAATTGCTATTCCATCATTCAAGACTTAATGACTATGTGAACAGTGTTACTGGGTAAATGCCTTCAAAGCCTGCTTGATAATGCCCTTTCAGTACAATAATGAACTACCTAGTAGTTTTCCGATCAGTTCTACATCTTCTTCTGGTACTGCCATTTAGAACACATTTTCCTAACTTGCTAATGAGAATATCAAGGGAGACAGTGTCGGTGACAATATTAAATCAAGTCACATTAAATCTACTGTTTCTCTGATATCCACAAGCTCTGTTACTATATAATTAATGGAAGCAGCCTAATTTGACATGATTTCTCCTTGACAAATTCATACTGGCTGTTACCTATCATTTAGGCACTTGCAAATAGCTTGTCTAATTTATTTTTTTTTTCATGAAATGATATTAGCCTGACTGATCTATGGCACCTGGCTTCTTCCTCTCTCCAAGATTTAAAGACAGGAACTACTTTGACACTTGCCAATTCTTCTGGAAGTACATCTGTTTTTTTTCAAGTTTTCACAGATATCTCAGCTTCCAGACTGCTACAGGAAACCCCCTAGTACTCTGGAATGAATTTGGGGAGGCCCAGCTGATTTGAAAACACCTAATTTATAGAAGTAATTTTTTTAAGTAATGGATATAGCTGGTACTTCAAGGGCCTAAGTGGTATTTAGTGAAGCTCACACTTTATGCTGTTGGCAGAACAAGGATGGATTTCATTATCAAGCCAATAATTTATGGTTGATGTAAAGCAAATTTTTCAGGGAAAAACATGTTTAACGATATAGGAAGACTTAAACTAATTAGCCTGAAGTTTGAAAAATCAATTGGTATTTAGACAAAATGTAAAGAAGATGCATTACTTCCAGCTAATTATAAGAAGAAAAAGTCATCCTAATTCTTCTTGCTCACTAGGTACCAGTAAGCAAATGCTATGAATCAGCGTGGACCAAATTGCCTTCAAGGCTCCTCTCTCCCTTTCTTCCATTTTAATCTGACCAAAACTTTGCCAGTGTGGGCTTAAGGAGACAGAGATTACTGAGACAAATGAATAGTGACAGCCTTAATTGAGGAGCAAGGTAATCTCTTAACAGAAGTGTAGTGTTTTCGATTCATTGTAAACGGCACCAGAAAAAATCCTGTCCAGTATTTTTTGCAGTGACGCATTTCTAACAAAAGTCAATATTCTTACCTGTTGCAAACTGAGAATGAGTGTCTTTGCGCACTGGATTTTATCAATTTGTCTTGTTTTGCTCAGGGTTTCCTTAATGATATCTCCATAGTCATTGTAGTACTAGGAAAAAATATGGAAAAAAAACCCAACCCTCTTTAAATCTTTAAATTGGACCTCTTATACAATTTCTTACAATTTTCCTGATAGAAAGATTACTTAGAATTCTTATTTTGAAAAGGCACCAGTTGCCAACAAACCCAGTCTCAAATCCATGTTTTTTGTAAGTGGGAGGCAATGTTTCAGTACCAAAATTTAAATTGATAGGTAGCCTGCACCTCATGATGAGATAAGGAACTTCTGTATCTGTTATTATCTTTTGCAACAAATACGTTGAAAAACAAACCAAAGAGTATTTCCTACCCCAAACTAAATATTTGATGAAAGTGACCCATGGCTGCAAACTCTACGAAACAAGATTACATTGAACCAACACACCCTTCAACAAGGAGGTGTAAACAGACAGTAGCACACAGGTGTGAAGCTCCATATACAATGCAAGGTGAGTTGGATGGCCAAGAAAGGAATTCACTGAATCTAGAAAGCAGAGTAAGGTATTAGTCAGTATAAAGTGCTGATTTTCTTTATGTTAGAAGAATGGTTGCTGAAAACCACAGCCGACGGTATGAACCATTTGGGTAGAAAAGCCTGTATAATCATTAAAACTTCCAGGCTGAGAATATAAAAAAAAATTTCCCAACCAGCATTCTTTCAGCCTCATTAATATTTCTGCATTTGCAACCACGTATTTTCATTTCTCTTAAGTATTGCTCCTGCCTTCTTTGGTACAGAGATCCTTCTAGTTTGTATTCTAATTTAAACTCAATTTCTCTCACCCTCCCCCATTGTCAAGAGGAGGGGAGTGGAGAAAGAAGACGACCAACCTAGAGCAGCAGGTAGGAAACTAACCTGGATTGGGACAGCTTCAGTTTGAAACTCCTGCTCTGGAAAAATTCCCTAACCAAGACTGATCCTGAGCAGTGACCTGGCTGATGACTAGAGTGTGTACTGGGGATTTTATTGTCCTGTGTGCTCCTAATGAACAGAAGGAGGATTTAAACTTAAATTCTTTATATTTCACATCAATATCTCAAAAACTATCTATAGTAAAGGACCTGTTCCCCACTCCAGGTTTTCCTCCCTGATTGTCATCTTTATGATGACTAATCCTTTACCGAGGGACAGGTGAGGTATACCCAGCAATTTGATGTAATCCGAGGGGCTTTGTGTTGCTTGGCAGTGTCAGGACTGCCAACGTGCCTGTTTTCTGGCAGGTAAACTCACAAGTACAGGGTGCAGTGGTAGCTGAGCAGCAAGTCTTTCTGAATTTCATTGGACCTAACTACTGTATGGAAGCAGCGTAAGATGGTAAGATATTCAGTTAATGCATACCTACTTACAGCAGAGCTTTTTTTTCTGCTGTCCTGTTTAAAACAATCTTTTCTCACAAAAAAACACCCCTGTTTTCTTACAGCAAGATTGGGACACTCCCAGTGGAATATGACATTGAACAGATAACTTACTGTGGATTCTAGGAATGAATTTGAGGAGCAGGGTAAGAAATTCTCTGTAGAGGAGAGCCTCTCTGGAAATACTCAGCACCTTGTAGGACGATCTTTTGGCGCTGCCTTTAATAAGGCACTCCTGCTACACAGGACAGGAAGCTCAGAGCTTACTGCTTCTCAGTGGCAGGTGTAATTTAGAAAGGAAAAACTATTACAAAAATCAAATAAGGCTGAAAAAGCTTTCAAAAGTGTTAAACCTTTAACTACTGCACTGGAAGGGAGAGAAAGAAGGGCCCTGACACTACCGCCTGTTCAGTTAGGAAGAGGAGAATACACAGAGGTGTACCTTCATATAGTGTTTGAAGATATCTGCTGCTGCATGCATGTCCACAATGTCATAAATTATCAGCTTGCTAAAGGCAGCCAAAAGGTTTCTTCTCTTATGTAAAGCTTCTATTTTGTTAGCTTCATCTTCTTCATCTCCCTCTGAAAGCATCAACAACAATAAAATGTTTATAAGTAACTGTTATGTTCTAAAGCAACATTATTGAAGAGTAGCTTCTAGAAAAAAAATGAAAAGTGATAATTCTTGAGTCCTGGCTGTGTTAGGACTTTCAGGAAAGTTCAGGAACATGACACACCATTGACCAAGGCTGCTATCTATATTCCTGAGTAGGTACCGAACATAATCCACGTGGAACTGAATCGCTTGTTTTCTTTACCCTGTGAAAGGCCACGGTGAAGACTTGTTGAATGCTTTTTGCTTAACTTCTGAAACACAGGACGTTTGCAGATGCTTCATTAACATGACTAAGCTATAAATATTTCACATAAGGAAAATTAGAAACAGCAATACTTCTATTGCATGCCTTGGATTTTCAGATATGAAATCGATGGCTCTCTTCCTGTAACAGGAAGCAAAACTCAGTTGTAACAAACATTAGCACTGAATGGCAATGTCATAAGTATTAAGTCCCAGCGTAAGACTCCACTCTGAATGAAAATGAAACTACACATAAAATGTTAAATGTAATATCATATAATAAAATCATAGTCTGCAACTTATATAAGAAAATGAAATCAGTTGTGATAAAAGTCAATATTCTGTGGTATTTAGAAGAGCTCATTCTTGGAGGGAATCTTCTAACCAGTTTGAAGAAGTACAGAGCTGTGGTGGGGGGAGGAGGGACACAGAGTCACTGAGAGTCTCTTGCTGCGCTTGTACTAGAGTCTCCACAGAGCTACAGCACTTGAGTCACATATTTGATCACAGGAAATCTCTTGCAAGCAGATGAGTTGATTGTGAATACGCACGCACGTTTTAATCCTGAGATTTTTTAACTCACAGAATTGAAGCCCATTAGCACACTCCCCTATCCCTTTTCTTAATTTCTTTTTATCATTACTGATGTGTTCTGAATACCGAAAGTTATAAATGGTCAGACTGACTTCATGTCAGTCTTGTCATGACTTCACTTCTGAGCAGCATTAGGGAATGGAGATTACATACAAAGATCTGCATCGATCTTTTTGCTGCTCTCCCAGTCCAATCACAAGATGTTAAAGAACAGCAATTTTGCTAAAGAGCAAAAAAAAATTAGACACTGTCCTCCTAAAATCTATCCTTGATGTATTATTCTGGACATTGAACTCACAAAGTATGATTAACTACACATGAAATTCTGGTGAAGGTGTGTTTCAAAATGTATTTTTCCTAGGACTCCTTAAAGAGATGCGCAACAAAGACGTTAGCTGCTGAGGAGCTAGAAAACTGAAAGCACCTTTAGAGCAAAAATACATGCTCTGAGACTTTAGTTCTATATATTGCTGTCTTAAAAGATCTAAAATAGCACCTATGTGTCATGCTAACATACAAGTAACTGAGTACAGCGGAAATTCAGAAAATGTGCCAAAAAGAGCCATTAGAGTGTGCACCCAACAGCTCTTTCACATAGTTTGACTATCTGCTCTTTCACATAGTCCAACTATCATCTCTTGTCCAAAGCTATTTAGGGTTCAGATATTGGATACCTCTGTACTTGCATTGAGGCATTTATAATGCACACCAGCAGCACCAAGTTATTTAAAACCAGACTTAAATGACAAATCGGCCTCTCCCTGACTGAAAGCCAAAAATCTCAAGTCATCCTTGTGAGGAGGTAGAAATGGGGTCACCTCAGCCTCCAGACTCTGAAAGTGTGGCCATGCACAGATGCCTAGGAAGGAGCAAGGAAGTAAGCAAGCGTACACAATACTTTCCCAAGTACTTTCCTGGTCTCCAACCAAAACAATGATGTCCTGGGCTTGACTTGATTATTTTGGGGGAGGAGCAGAAGGGGTGATTATTTAGTAACATCAGAATTTCTTAAGGCCTTCTTTGCCTAGAGCTTTGCTGGGCTGGTAAGGTTTGCCTTCAGGATCCTGTAACTGTTTATTAACTCTAAAGGATTTCTCTTTATGTACTGTTCCATTGTACTTCTTCCCTTGAAGCCATGTTAAATGAAGTCTGCTGCTGAACTATGGTTCAGCATATTGTACTGGTTTGGAAATAAATATTAATAAAAATATAGATCAGTAAAGGAAGAATAATTTTGTCCAGATTTATAGCATGTAGTTACAGTCCACTCCCATGTCTTCTGAAAACATCTTTTTTTATGAAGTGAATTTTTTAAGCACTTATTTCTTCTTTAACACAAGTAGTACTGAATATTGAGTATTTCATATTCACATCTCCCAAAAATAAAGAAGGAATAATTCTGAAAATATTTGAGCAACCTGATCTGAAAATTCTATTTTCTTCTTTCTTCTGTGTCTGTTATGAAAAAAAAGCTGAGTAGAAAACATGAAAGCTAAACATACCCATGCTCTGGTTTTCATCATCTTGGTCAATAAAGACATGGTCCATCACAAAACTGAGAAGTTCTGACTGGAGACCTGAATCTGGATTAAACACCAAAGGCTGAAGACCTTCTCGACCTCCAGTCATCAGCTGATGACTAAAAATCATCAAAAGATCACAGAGCAGCATGAAAGCCTGAAAGGCAAAAGAGAATGAATGCAGTAAGAACCATAAGTAAGTAAAAAATAAAATACCATTTATCTAATTGCCAGATATCCCTGCTATTATTAAATGTCCTTCTTTAACTGTACTCAGTTGTAGTTGTTTGCGTGCTGTGAAAAGTGCTCAAAAGGGTTTCTCCTAACTTTAAAATGTTATTATGCCTTTGATTCCTATGTAAGGAACTGTGTTTACTACCTCTTCCACGCCCGGAGTGATCCACATTAAACTTTAATTTCTTCTCTATGAAAAGAACTCTAAATCTACCTCTGATCCAAGGACTGTGGAGAAAAATACCTCTTTTGATAAACTGTTAGCAAAGTTAAACAAGCAAAAAACAAACAACATTAAAGAGGGAAAATCCAAGCTGAGTCACTGTCCGATACCGAAAATACAGAGAAGCAGCTGTAACCAAAGAAATTCTTGCAGAATTTGATCAACAATTCTCTGCAAAAAGAATCAAGTAACCCCACATAGCTTTGAAATCCAGATAAAAGCTGACCAGGGCAGAATTTTCAATGATTTATGCTCATTACTATTATACCCTTGTTACCTGAGAATAAAGAAGGCAGCTATTACTAACTTCATTTCTTTCAAGGGCTTATCTGTATGCTCTCATGCACGAGAACAACACTGTTTTCCCCAATGGCTTGCGCTGGAGTGTCATGGCCAGCTGTATTCATTTGCATTACATTCAACACCTGAGCACCTTTCAGAAAGGGAGTTTAATCTTGTTTCTCTATCTTTAACCTCAGGTTTTGAAAACTGAGAAAGAGAGGAAGGTCCAAAGTATGAATGTGTAAAAAGACTCCTAGAAGATCTACACTGGATGTGCTGTCTCTTCCCACAGAAGCCTGCAGGAGTCTCACTCAGGGCAGTGTCAATCACCATTCCCAGGTAGGTGGTAGGCCAGAGGCGTTTTCAACTGAAGAGCGATTGCAGAATAGCTCTGAGGCATGAAATCCAATGTAGGCTTTAATTCAGTCCTATATTTCCCCTCTACAAACAGCTGAACAGAAAGATAGTTAAATGTGTGTTTAAACACATTTTTGAACCAAGCCTAAGGAAAAGTAGTGAGTGAGAGCAATCTGCTCTACAAACTTCCAAAACGAAATCTTTGTGAATGCTGAATGTCATAGCAGCTCGCTTATTTCTTGGAATATGTTATAAAATCTGAATGAGCTATACTCAGGCAAGAACAAAATGCAGATCATTGTAAACTATGTTCTACTTAGACTATGGAAACAGATGCCACTATTTGGGATTTTTCTCCACTGGATCCAAAAAGCTGTGATTCATTTCAGTGATGATCTCACCTGCTCTAAACTCCTTTGATACTCAACAGAATTTAAGCTCATCCTAATTGTACACCTTTAAAAAACAGTGTATGAATAATGCACTGAAAGTGCTTATTTCTGTCCTATATAAAGACAGCAGTGGACTCAGATACAGATGTCTATGTATTGTAGATACGTCTAGTCACGGGAGATTTTTCACTCAAATAGTCTAGGAAAAATTGAAATGTTTGAGTCCTGTTTCTATAAACACTTAATACATTTCTCCTTCCTTTTATAAGTACATTGATCTTCTCTGGAAAGAATGTATAGACTCAGAATCAAATATGGCACAGAGCCAATATAATTTACACAGAATTCTCAAAAAAGTCCAGTAAAACAAAAAGATTAAGAAGCAGTCCTGCACTCACAGAAATATACTTTTTAAGGAAGAAAATTAAAAGGATCATAGAAGTGTTGGCTGGAAGGGACCTCTGGAGTCTCTAGTCCAACCTACTCTGACTAGGACACTTGCTGTCTCTAGGTCTGGCTGGTCGTGGCTTTGTCTAGCTGAGGCTTGAAAGCTTCCACAGAACTGTGAACTGCAAAGGAGCTTCTAAGATAAGGTTAAATTGCTAATGAAAAAAAAAAAAAAGAAGAATTGTGGCCACTAATAATAAGAAGATAAAAACATGTTAATACATATCAAGAACAAAAACATTGCAGTAATGGGAAGGATCATTTACCATTTGTTGATGCAGAAAAGGCATTAGTTCTAGCTTAAGCTAGAATGGTTTGCTATTTTCATGAAGCTAGATGATATTTTCATATTATATAGTACTAATAAAATTTGCCAAGAGTAACTACTCAGAATATTAAAAAACAATTACTAAAGTTAAATCTGCTGGAAGACAATGACATGTCAGAGTCTTTTAAAAATACATAAACTAGCAACATCTCTGAGCCTTAAATATTTATATTTATCAACTTGCAGAACACTGTGTAAATGCCAAGCAGAGCTATCTTTCAAAAAAATAAAACTGTCTTTTAAGAAGTATTATCTTTTAATAGCAGGCCAAAACCACAGGCCAGTTAGTTACAGTCTTTGCAAAGTCCTGGGAGGTCTGATAGAAATGCAATTTGTAGACAATTAAAAGATGTCAACAGACTTGATATAAATCAGCATATACTCATAAAATCTCAGCAAACAAACTAGCTATTGTTTTTTTCAGAGACTGTGAATTATTTCAACAAGCCCTTTGATTTAATTTCTTTTATTTCAATTTCTAAATACGCATAGCAGAAGCTTCCCTCTCCATACATGCATGGCTTTCCAAAAGTCTAAAGCAGAGAACTGGATAACTGCACTGAACCATAAATATCATAAAACCATAAAAAATATGCAATCATATTTCACATCTATACTTTTGGCATATGTGTGCACACACATACACATGCAGAGAGATGGATGCACTTATGTTTTCAGTGCTACCAAACAGGGAAGCACAGCAACCTAAGCTGTAATGGTTATATTGATGGGAATCTAAAAAGCTCTCCAAATCCTTACATTTCTATAATGAAGACACTGTTTAAATAGATATTTAACTCTGATTTCTCAAGGAGACATAATTATTTGTGAAGTGACATTTTTTGCATAGTGTGAGAGGACACAACGTTTTTAAGCGTTACTCACAGTATTTTTGTAAAATGAATTAACTTTTTTTTTCGCTAGAAAATATGCAGGAGTATGACCTGTACTGCCAGAAGCCTCAATTTTCTCCCATTAGCCACAATGGGAAAGAGATACAATAATTAGTATTCACCACTACATTTAACTGAATTATTAGGATAACAAAATAATGCATTTGTCTTTGTCAGGAAAGCAGTCACTCTACACTCCCTATTAATCAACAACAGGGGGAAAAAGTCCAGAAATACACAGAAACAGATTCAGCTCATTCGAGGTCTCAATCACCCTCTAAAGTGCCTATTTCCATCTATTGATACAGCATGTAAAGGAATAGGCTTTTATTTTAGGTGATTGAGTTAGAAGCCTAAAGTTATGACAGCTGAACATAAGCCTAAGCATCCAGGTAACCCTTATTGTTACATCAAAAATGAATTTGACATTAGCTGTGCTTTGAAGGTGCTTTTAATACAGCTCTTCTTATGGAGTGTTTGTTCAGTTTTATTTAGACAGAAGGCACAGATGATTTAAGTTTGATATAGTGCTGTCTTGAGTTTTACTACAGTTTAACATTCACACTTTTTCTAAAAGCATGTGACAGACATTTCCTTTACCTGTTCTTTGACTGGAGTGTTGACATTTGATAGACACTGCTGGCAGACAGCCAGAAAGGATTTCACAGTTTTCCTCAATACCAACAAGTCCTCCTAGAATAAACATTAAAAGGGATAATATGTAACTATTAATAAAAGGTTGCTAGGAAAAAGCAAAATAAAAAGATGGTGATAATTTCATACATTCAGTCCTATAAACTAGCCAAACAAAAAAGGCCACTTAAAAACATGCTATTCATAGAGCATGAAGTAAACCAAGTAATGAATTTTCAGAAGAATGACCCAAAGTTTCCCTGTAATAAGTATCAATAATAAAACAATACATTCCTGAGTTAAATTGTCTGTATTTTATATTGAATGTAAATTATAAGTGTTTCAGAACAAAAACTTTAAATAAATACATCAAGGTCAGCCCACCTGGTGGTTTATAAAGAATTCTGTACTGAGATAAATCAATGTGAACAAAAAAGTAAAATACCAATGAATGTCTCAAGTTCAACAAAAACATTATCGTAACTGCCTGCAGACATGGCAAATGTGAAGGCAAATCACAGAAATCTGATGAGTTATGGAAGAAGGAGGGAGGTTTGTTGATCTGGAGAAAAAAGGATTTGTGGGCGGAAAAGATAAATGAATGACTGCTCTTGATCGCCTTGATCTAGAGACAACTGATGTGTATTTTAAATGTGGGTACCAGGTTCAATAAGAAAGCTGTGTATTTTCACCTGGGGGAATTAATGCTGTACCCTGATGAATGCTTATTTTTTATGGATAACAAAATAAACCAGTGAAAACACATCAAAACAAAACATAAGATACTGGAACATAATCATAAGAACACAGCAAGTAGCCACATGGAAATAGCAAATCAACTACAGAAGAAAAAGAACCCTCCTATGTGAAAAGCAGGACTGCCTCTATCGTAACCAAGAAACATCCTGAAAATGTACATGGCTTCTTGGCACATACTTAAATAGTCTCCCTGCTTTACAGTAATGATAAACCAAACACCAAGAAGAAAAGAAGAACCAGAACCACTAGGACTTGGTGTTACCTTCATGTTTTGTGAAAAGCACGAGCTTTGTCAGCATGGATTCATAGATTCTGCCACCCTGCATTGCTCAGGTGATTCCAACAGATGCTTCTGCCCTGTCTGCTCTACCACATGTCTCCCAGCACTCAGATCTCCTCCTGTGCCACCAGCAGTTCCGCCAGGGCCCCACAGATGACACAGTTTCTCACATGTACCCGGGACCATTGCTTGAAAGACCTTTCCCTTCCCACTTTTCACCACTGCTGGTTTCATGTAAAGAAGGGATCATTAACAGCCATTAATTCACAGGGGACTGCTGGCCTACCGCTGCTGCAGACCTTCCTCCATGATACCTCTATCAGCTTTCAGATGGAAGACAACGTGCCCTACAGAACAACATCCAACCCAAACCTAAAGAATCTCTATAGTGTACATGCAACATTTTCCTTGCTAAAAACTCCAATTTTTAATTATGCTGGCCGTTTAGTCCATGTGTCTCATTTCTAGTTTTAGCTTTTCTTATGGCTTCCTATCATAAGATCTTGTTATTCTTTGTTTACTGAAAAGCCTTTTTGTGGTCCATATGTTCTTCCTGTACTGGTTCACAACAGAAGGCGGGTCTGCAAGCGTGCCGAAGCAGCCCAGGTGTTCCTAAATCTCTGAACCTCTTATAATTTTCAATAGAGTGAGTGTGATTTTCTGATATGGACACTGAAGGCCTATGAGCTACCTCACCTTCCTATTCCTAATCAATTTTTCTTTGATAATACAGCTAAGGATCCCCTTGTGCTACTGCATTACCCCAACATTACATGATCTGTAAGACAGCTCTGCTCTATTCTAAGTCACACCTTTCCACTCACCAGCCTTCTTGTTCCCAGATACAAGCCTTCCATTTGGCAGCATTAAAATGCACTTTTGATTTTTTTAATTGTATTTTGTTTACCAATTGATCTATGTCATCCACATTTTAAATACCTTCGCTTTACCTTCCCTGATGATTGGTAAAAATTACCAGTTTTTAGCAGAGAATGGATCTCTCCTGGAATGCATCAGAAGCCATCCATCCCCTTGTGTGATGATTTCCCACTTACAATTTTTTTCAAATACACTAATCAGACATGAGCTATTGAATATGAATTACATTAAATTCACATATTGACCTCAAATGCAATGTGATGCTACCACCTTAAAGAAAATGGTATTTCAACTGGTCTCCTTATCAGTCAAAAATGCAACCTTCTCAAAAACAAATTCATTTGTCCCTTCTGGTCTTATCTGTTGGCCATGTTCGTTCTGACCTTCAGCCTGGTACTGGCTGGGTTTTCTATCAGCCAGTACAAGACGTTACCTAGCACTGATGCCAGGCTTATCACTTCACTGCTACATAATGATCTGATTTACAGCTTTGAACATTGGGATTACAATCACGTTAATAACTTCCTACTTTCTATCACAATTATCTTCCATTTAGATGTTAATGAATTCAACACAGAAACTACAACCTATGAAAAATCCTATATAAAGGTTAAAAAGTGAATGAGCGTGTCTCCCATTTTTCTTTCTGTCAAAGAATGAGTAACATGTAGGTACACATGTATTATCCCCTCAACTGATAGACTGACAAAGATTATTTTGAAAAGTTACAGACAGCAAAAGAAAGCCCGACTGAACAGTGCAACAGAGCCATCTGGAACTTTTCTAAATTTGGAGAAATCCCCAGACTACTATAGAGAGGTAATTTTTTTTAAAAAGAGAAAATGAGAAGAAAAAAAAAAAATTAGATTTTCACATCTTTTACCATTCTCAGGCACACAGCCAAGGCTCTTGAGGTGTGATTACCTGATATGCTGGCTTCAGCAGAAAAAACGGTATGAAAAAATTTTACTCTCTTCTTGGTTGCTGGGGTGAACCCATGGGGTCACACTGTGAACTGGATCACTAAAGTGACCCAGGATAAAAATAACCCTTTCTTGAACTGTACAGCCTAATATCTTCAAA
The DNA here is from genome assembly GCA_008711295.1 of Anarhynchus alexandrinus. Classification (NCBI taxonomy): domain Eukaryota; kingdom Metazoa; phylum Chordata; class Aves; order Charadriiformes; family Charadriidae; genus Anarhynchus; species Anarhynchus alexandrinus. Next base: position 1,235,641 of record VUYV01000238.1, read on the forward strand.
TTTAACTAGTCGTGGCAGGAACAAGAATGAGCAAGGACTTGTATTGGCTTTGTCACCACCTGTAATTGAACAACTGTGTCCACAAGATGGCTATCTAAAATGATTCAGTTATTTTCTAGCTTTAAATTGAAGCTTGTTTTTTCCATTGAAGCTGTTTTGAAATGCTGTGCTTTTGCTAGGTTCGCCTACCAAACCCAATGCTTTTCTCCCTATTGTGCCCACTGCCTTTCATCTAAACTACTTATTTGCAGTATTGAGTTCCTTCTCCTTGCAACTTTGATAAACTTTACAACGCTTAAGAGCCATTAGCTTGCAACTTGACTGTGGAACCTAATCCAACCTTTTGCACCTTGTGGCTCTTCCCTTCAGCATTTTGTGCCTTCTTTCATTGTGCCCATATAAATATGGAAAGTCACCAAGTCACTATGTTTTTCTTTAAATCCCTCTTTAAATCCTCTCGACTAATTCCTCTGCCTACTAATCACTTGGTAATAGCTACGCATTTGGCTAGTCTGGCTGGTGTTCATTCAGAACTGTTTCGCCTTTGTCTTGCCTCTGAATGTTTGCTCTATTCATGCTTTTTTTATTTTTAACTGTTCTAAGATTTTGGACTCTATTCTTCTGCAAATATTTCCTTTTCATTACATACATGTGCAGTGCATAGTACAACGGCCCCAGGCACCTGGTTTATTGAATACATGAAGAAATCTAGATGGAAACAACAACTGTAGAATCTAATCCCCAAGTCACCTACCTCAAGTCTGTTCTTGCTCCCCAGGATCTACAGGCAAGGGAACTCTTGCTGAAAAATTACCGGCTTCCTTTGAAACCATCCTCAAACCCCTTTTCACATGAAGAACAGTTTGAAAAAGAGTTTCAAAATAACTCTGACGCAACTCTATGCTGCACTTAAGTTAACTGGTGGAATCTTTGTTATTGGGCAAGGAATTTGGACTTTCTTACTAACTCAAATAATCAGTAATTATCACCCTTCTATTAAAATGTCTCTGAAACATTTTTATGCTGATATCACTTCCTTAAACTCTATGATCAAAATTGTAATCTACAAATGATATTACAGTGTGGGGGAAATCTGTTACCCTCTTGGTAACAGCCTGGATAAACAACAGCTGATATGATGAAAACGTGAGTGCAACAGTGCCTGTGAACAGAACACACAAAACTACCTCTTCTGAGTGGGTGTTTGCTTAAAAACTAACAATGCTAAGAGGAAAGTTAACAATGAATTTGCTTAAAATGAGCAGATTAAACAGTAACCAGGAGATTACCAAGAAACTTCTGAGAAAAGGAGCAGTCACCTTGTAAAGAAGTGTAAAAGCAGCGTGATAACCTGTGATCATGGAAAGGAACCTTGGGGTGGACCAGAGCAGCAGTGAAACCAAGTCAGACACCCCAACACTGCAACTGTTGCCTTGACCCGGTGGCACATCCTCCCAGCTGGAAGCCGTAGCAGCCTGCATCCATCTGAAGGACCATCAGCATGGGGTGCAACACGCAGGAACCCACACCTCAAGCATGTGTATGTGACTGGAGTGCTTTGTGGGTGTGGGCACACAAGAAGCTGGAGCACCCACCTGTCCAACAGCAGCCACATCTAAGCAGGGATCTCATGCTCCCAGAAGAAGGGTAACAAGCTGGTACCTCACATTTCCTGGGAGAATGTGTAACTCTAAATTGCGTGTGTCTTGGGAAGGGGATTACAACAACTTGTCAACAATTACAGAAGGGTAGTTGAAAATTCATAGGCATTCATTAGCATTATAGAAGTGTCCAGTATCCTGGTTTACCTGATGCATAGCTGATGCTTATCCTGGAGATGCGTTGCACTGACTGTAGGTTAATCGTGTTAATAAATCAATGAGCTGACCAGATTCTAATTCGATTTAAACTGCAAGAGTCAAATGGTTTTTCCCTGCCACACATATAAAGCCTATAGACCAACACTTTTAGCCTCATGTAGTCAGCCATAATCCCAAACACCACAGCTGTAATAAAAAGTGTCCCTCAGAAAGCAATAAATGTGCCCTGGGCTTGGGCATAATGCCCAGGAGAGTTTCCAAACAAGTGCAATCCTCTTAGGAGAAAGACTGTATTTTTGGAAGAGCTGTCTGAACACCAGATAAAGAATAACTTCATTCCGAAAAGATTCTGTTCCCAATTGTATACCCCTGGTTGTCATGTAAGACTCTAACCTAGAACCAATAGACAAAATTATTAAGCAATTTTGAGCTCTACTCAAAAAAGAACTCACTTGGAAACAAATCTCACCAGAACCACCCATCCCACCTGCAAACTCCCTGCAATAAAACATACACCTAATGGATGCAGAGCATACCTGATTAAAAATTGTAAAACTTGCAAATATATATCCGCTACTACCAAACTGAATACTTCCTCCCACAGAAACATTAACACCCTTGAATCCTGTACTTATTTCCAAAATGTTAATATACTTTTTCCTGTGCAGTGAATGCCTACATCGTAACTAAGTAGGTGAAACAGAGCAACTACTATTTGCCAGCATGAACTCACAGAAATGACCCAGCTGGCAGCAGATGAACATTTCTTACAAATCAATCCCTCCGTCTCTGATCTCTCAGCCTGGATGCTCAAGGGAAATCTAAAAAAATCATCTTCTAAACATAAGCCTGGGAAAAAAAAATCATAAATCTACTGGATACGGAAAAGCAAGGACTCAGGACTAGTTTTATGACATATTATAAACTCCCTTCTCCCCATTAGCCTTTTCTCTTCCCCACTATCCAGCTCCTACTTCCCTCCCAGTAACTGTCCTATCACTTTGCCCTCCCCTGCTCCCACCCCCTATAGGGAACAATGGCCTTTTCTTTCAGAGACAGTTTACCTGATCTGTTTCTACATAGAAACCAAGCAATTGTTCTCAGCTTGTATTTTGCTCTGTAATCTCCTGCTTTTACTTCAAACCTGAAAGGCTTGTATGTCCAAAAGCCTCTCTAATTTTTACAGCTATATCCATTGGTCTACTAAACATACCACTTCAGCCTGCAAACCATCACCTCCCTCTGTCCTTCGATCATTACAGCTACGGCAAAGTAACACTAGAAAGCTGGATGGACCTACATACTAAGTATTGTGTCAGAAATCTTCCTTTAAAAGCCTGAATAATTAAAAAATGCTCATGAAATACACAGTTTTCATTTTGAGATGCTCATATTAATGCCTTTGTCTTCCCATACATCATACTTTAGACGTGATCCCCTTTAATGTCTGCTAATTTATAAGCCTAAATCATGGCTTATAAAACAACCATGGGCAAAATGATCTCCTAATGGATTAAACGACAGATATAGTACAGATCAGATTTATTTTCACAGTGAATGAACTACAAGGGAAAGTCTGATAGAAAAAACCCCACATGGAACAAAATGCTACAGCCACATCACGTTTGTGAATTTCTATTTATCCCGTTTCTGTTGTGAGCATAGCCGAGGTTGGTGGCCAGGCATGAAGAGCTGAAAGGCATTAGTGCAGTGCTGCTCTTGAGCTAAGCACGCAGAACACTCATTATTTTTGTAGGGGGTGGGGTGAAATCCCAAACAATAAGTTAATAACAGCTCTCTAGGTTAGAGCAATTATGATTTTCACTGGGGATTCCAGAAGCAGAATTGACTTGTACTTCAAATGGTCATTCTCAATGGAGCTTTCATAGTTCTTTCCATTCCTATGAACTACATTATGACTAATATGAATCAGAATAGTATTAGAAATTCATGAAAGATCAAGGCTATTCTGCATTCATCTCATAAAATAATGTCTCATATAAATGTATCCTATTTTGAAAAAGTAGGCAAAGCCATACAATTGCAGTAAGCTTGTCTGCAAGAAAAAAACAGTCACTGAAACAAAAGTCTCTTTCAGTTTAACTGGACCATCATGGTAATATTGCAAACCATAGTCCACATTAATACTTTGGCACCAAAATGCAAAGCTTCTGACCAGGTCCTGTGCAGATGGATGCTGTTTATGTTAGTCGCTAGCTGTAGTTTACGGTAAGTATGTTTCTTTTGCTATAATTTAGACACAACAAAACATGAAGCTTTTTTCTAGCAACACTGACAGCTTTCACTCTGCACCATCTATGTTATACTGCAACAATTTACTGTATTTAGTTAAAAAAAAATTGAGAAATGCAGTGAAGGGAGATGAGAATCTTACCAAACACTCTATGTCTTGGCATTTGCACCCAGAGCAAGCCAAGACTGGGCATTGCTGCTCAAGGGGCCCAGCAAGTAGGAGGACAGAGTTGTTGGGCGTCTTCAGGAGAGGGTAAGACACCTAGTGAGACCCAACAGTCAAGAGCACGTGGTGAAAAAATTAATAAAGGTGTTGAAGACAGTGTCCAGGCTTGGACAGTCAACAAGGTGCTCTAAATGCCCCTGCTGTCTGTGCTTGGTTCCTCATACACAAGTCACTCACTAGACAGGTAACCAGCAGCCCAGTTTCCTTACTTGGGGAGCATCAGAATGAGATTTGGTGTGTCTGTTTTATGGACTTCAGGGCTGAAGCAACGCATGGCCTCCTGCATTTACTTTTAGTTACTTATTCCTTCTGTCACAGTGAAATTTCTCCCGAAGGATAACAATGCTGCTAGCCAGGAGGACTTCAGATGCTTTATTGTGATGAGATTCAGAGTTCATTTAAAACAAATGGGATATATTCAGTTTTCTCAGTTATAAGGAGTCAAGATGTAATTATATACTACCAGCATGCTAAAGAGAAAGAAGCTGAGAGGGTACAATGGGAACAAAAGCCAGAATAAAGAATACCAATTATTCTTTTTTTTCTAGTAGCTATTTTTAAATATCAATATATGTCAGTCTTCAAAACTCAAAGAATTTACAACGTATTTTTGTCATTTTTATAAAGTGCTTATTTTAGTAGCATTTTAGTATAGTATCTTTTTCTTTTTGATGCTGATGGGGAAGTACTTCGGTTTTCATACCATTTTAATTTGACTTTTGAAAAAGCCCTAAAAAGACAGGTTGCTGGCCTCCGAATGAGAAAAGAGCTAAGGAGAGGTCCTGGAAAAGCTAAGTATAACAAATAATTTACACGTACCATTGTCCTTGCTTCATTACACTTGTGTGCGCTTACTATTTATCAGTAATCATCACTGGTAGTAACCTTAGATTTACTTATATCTTTTATGTTGCTAAAGATAAAAGTTAAGCAAGGTAAATACACATAAATATTAAGCTATCTGTGGAGTACAGGTCAACAGTATTGTTTACAACTATTAGGTAAGCATTGTCAACGTGACTGATCCATTCATGCAAACGGCTGTACTCACAATAAAGGACATTAAGTATCTTCACCAATGAAATTATAAAAATCAGCTAGTATAAAATCCTGACAAAGACAAGCTCCTGCTGTTTGTATAGCTTATTTAGACATATGCATGAAGTTAAATAGACCCTAAAATATTTAATAAATCAAAACACCAATATTTTATATCTGTTTCACAATGACATAAAATGACGGTACAGTGGGTGGAGTTACAGACAATCAGGTCTAATGCCTTTTTAGTAAGTTGTGTTTCTTCAGTAAAATCTGTACGATCAAACGCCTACTTACTTTGGAAGGGGAGCCTTCAGTGATTTTCACCAGCTGCCAGAGAATAGAGTAATGGGAACACTGCAGTGCCTGAACAACTATCTGTAACAGAGGGAACACAAAGAATCCCAGCACATTGGAAATATCAAGCATACCAGTAAAGCGTATGTAAAATATACAATGCATTTTGGGGAGAAGAAATAGGAGTAGCTCTTAGGTAGTACTTTTTGTTTTGAAGGATATTATGTTTTTCCTTAATCAGTTTGGTGCAATAAGAAACCAGCCTACTACAGGTGAATAAAATACTGTGTAAATGCTGGGAAACAGAACAGAAAACTGTGCATTGAGTAGAGCAAGAGGTGATGTCACAGCACCACAGGAGTACAACCCAACATCTACATAGCTCAGTTCAAAAGCATCTTTTTAAATGCCTCTAAATCTGCCTTCAGTAGTAAAACAGTCTGGAAATTTGTTCCATTGTCAAATGAACATGTAGCCCAATTTCTAAAAAATGGGAGAAAATATAAATTTTCTCATGGAGAAGACTAGGCTCATATTATGGTGCCCATAAAAGCATCCATGGTGTCTTTCTAAAATTTCAAATCTATATTAGGCGCTAAAAATTTCAAAATCTTTTTGGCTTGAAAATGCTTCCAACAGTTTGTGGTTCTGTGCAGAATAAATCACATTTGTAACAGTTCTAAGCACTTCACAAAATACTTTTTTGAAAGATCTCACTACAGACCAAACCATTCCTTTTCAGCAAACTCCTTCTAGTGGACTAGGGAAAGAAATACTGAGGAGAATTCAGATTTCAGAACCTTTTTCCTAAGATCTTACAGAAGTATTTGGGGAGCCATATCCCAGAAACTGGGCTGGTAGTTGCATGGACAGTTTTTATCTGCTGGCCCCTTCCCTCCAGGTAGCACAATTCCAGCAGTAACTAGCAAATGCAGAAAGAGCAGAAGGTCCCACAGCTTAAAGCCATGACTTTCACATGGCATGTGGTAATGCGTCCTCCATGTGGTCCTTTTTAGAAAATACTTTTACAGAATTTCATGAGAATTTTTTTTTCTAAATGAAATTGAGTTAGAATTAACACATGGCTTCTAATTGAAATCAAATTATAACTTAAAATGTGCAGAAAAGCTGGAGTAGGCAGTTTATTGTTTAAACAGAATCCTGGGAGAATCTGAAATGGTCCTTGTGCTCATCCATGAGAAAACTAAAACCGAACTAGGAAGAAACAAAGTCCAAGATGTGTCCACTGAGAGAACTCCACTGGAAGGCTGCCCAGCATCCCTGCTAAATGTTCTTCGTGTTTCCTGGACTTCATAACCTTCCATCTTACCTTCAATGCACAATAATCCTTTGTGATAATTCTAATTGCAGCCAAGGTTTACAAATGCTGTGTTTCAGTGTAAATGTCATGATTTATGCATTACTTTTCACAGCCAGGCACATTAGCTATTCCTTACTTTACAGATGAGAAAGGTGAGGCAAATAGCTCAAAAATCACAGAACCCAAGATTTTTCACTTCCTGGACAGTGCCTCGCTACAATATAAATTTCATTCAAAACTCCATATTTTTCCTAAATAACTGAAGTCTAGTGCATTAATCTTTTGAATTTCTCTATGACTAGACTTTTTAAAACTTTGAATCCCCAAATGACGCGGTGCAGGTGTTGCTAACTGTACCTGTTCTGGCATAGCTCCATGTTCAATTCCAGTTCTTAGTAATCTGTAGCAGTTACTGAACAGATCCCATTTTGTGAGATCATGCGCACTAGAACGAGAGGTAATAAAGAGTGATTAGTTGTGTTCCTCAAAACTCCCCATCACCACGAGAATGTAGCCTGACCTGGCAGCTCAGTGAGCTTTGGTATTTTTGCAAAGCTGAAATAATACAGCCTGCTGACAAAGCAGCTGCACAATTAGTTCACACCATGCTAAAAGCAGAAGTTAGGCTTTCTGGTAACTGAGGAAAAATGTTTTACTACATGGGATTTTTGAAAGGAGGAGATAAAATCCCTGCATACCATACATCTTTAAAGGTTACTTAGGTGTACCTCCAAGCTCCTTCGCAGCGTTGCCTCTAAATCATCTTTCCTCTTTGGTTCTAAACATTGACAGAACCCCAGAGGCACTTCTCTGGCATTGCAGCAGAAACTATGGCCAAACTCTAGCAATATATACTGAATGAAAAACAGCTTTAAGCAAAATAAAGTTACATATTTTTCTGCCATATCATTTGGAGAAAAATAATATACATTATCACTAGATATTAAATATCCTGAAATATCTAAAGTAAGACAGCATGATATACACGTAGATGAGACAGAGATGGTGGCTGCTGCCCCCCGTTCATTGTTTCACATTTCATTTGTACCAACCTGATTCACCAGCAAGAGGAATACAAATGAGATTAGCAACATACATTCTACAGCCTTACAGACCTCAATAGCTTATGATATAGCTTTTTTAATACAAAACTGAGAAATACAGAAGAAATTACAAAACATCCAGTTGCCTGAAAGACAAAAATTCTCTCTCGCAAAAAAAAAATAGAGGTTTAACACATTTTTCTGCAGTGGAATTAAACTGAGATAATTTGAAACAGTTTACAGTATGTTTATAAAAAAGCAAGACACCTCAGAATGATCAGAAACTTGGTAATTAAAATACTCACCTGGAAGAAGGGATACTCAGACTGAATTGGCAAGTCTAAATTAGATAAAGCATTCTCTGGCATCTGGTTCCCTTTCATCCCAGCACCCTGACCACCAAGATACACTCACTTTTCCCACCCCTTTGTGCCTGCCCTGCTTTGGAGCTGCCTGACTTTGTTTAAATAATTAACTACCAGGCTTACCCAGAAAGAATAATTCTCTAGTTCTGAAACGGTTGAATTCAAGACTGGGAATGCCTAGATCCTCTTGAAACCCCTAGTATGAAATGCTTCCCAGTCTGGAGCATGTTAGTCCTGGAAAACCTCCCTGATAAAAGTTGCGCAGAAAACATAACAATTAATGCCCTTGTGCTGAGAGCAAGTGAAGTACGCACTCTATGGCTGTGTCATTAAGCCAAGGTGCATCTTGACTTCTAATTCAAATCCATTAATAGAACAAAAGGAAAACTTGAAGAAAAAAAAAGGAAACAAAAATGTAAAAATACTCCCCCTGCCTTAGATTCTAGATGGTCTTCAAAGTATGAAAATAAAGTGTTTCATAGATAAATTACAGGCTGTCAGAGAACTGCCTCTGACTAGTGATATTAAGCACATAGACGCTGCTTCAGCAAATCACAGGCTTGCTAGCAAGGCAGAGTTGTACCTCCTTAATTACAGCACTGTAATTAAAGCAGTAAAATCTCCTCGGTGTGCAGAGGCAGATATCAGCATAGATTATCCTACAGAGAATACAAAAGGAAAAACTGTCTCATTTCTGTCTTTTTGTTTTAGAGCCCTCCATGTCAGGCAGCCGTCAGAGGGGGCATGCCCCACTGCCCTGACAGCAGGCGGCACCGTCGCTCTTTGCTCTGAGCCAGGCCTTACAGCTCATTTCGGGAAGAACTTTTCAGCTTCCAAAGCCCAAAAATTCTAACTATATACAAGTTGCACAGAGCTTTTCAAGATAAACTTCCTTAAAGAAGAGCCTCCACATTAAATTTAGGCATATTCTGGTACAACTTTGTCTCTTTTGAACCACTTGGCAATCAAAACGATACTTATAAAGGTACCTTAGACACAATACAATTCTCCACAGAGGTTCAGATTGACATAAAGGCTCCTAGAATGAAAAATCACACCACACAGAATTTTCCCTTCGTCCCTTCCATGCCAGAGTCTTCATGGATTACAGAAAACAAGGCCTAACATTTCCTCAAGGGTTTCTTTTTCAGCAACTACTTTATCAGTGCACTTTTAGAAGATCTTTTGGTACCAGTTGTTAGTCTGCGATTTCACCTTCTTCTATTGATTTAATTTCTTTTGGCTCCCAGTTGATGACAGACAATGACAATATCAGACAACAGTCTCGCTTCTTTGAGATGAGAATGCTTAATGCGAGTTTTGAATCGAAGATCCTAATCTCATAGCTAAAGGTTCAGCAAAAATTCTGTCTCGGATGGTATGATTGTTTCCTTTCACAAAGAAATCACATCAGACGTAACATTCAGTAGAGTAATGAAAAGATTTCATTATGTCTTTATATGCAAGCAGATATTAATTAGAAATTCCCACTGAACTATAATCATAAATAACAAATCAGCTGAGAGATGATACATAGTTGCTCTTCAGCTCTTTAGCTTTGATTCTTTTCTCTTTCCTATTTTTTGAAGGTGGAGGTAGCTGTCCCTGACCCTGATTTGTGTGTTATTCTACAAAGCTTTCTTTATAGTCTGAACTAACTCTCTAGAGATTTGGAACCCTAAAGGAAAAAATATATATGGGAGACTCAGAAAAGCCCTAAGATTTGTGCTTCTTTCTTGGATGTGAACTACAGCTTTCACCAGTCCTCTCAGGAAAGGCAGAAGGGGCTCCAGTGTGTTACCAGGGAGACTGAAAACCTAATTTGCACATGTGTCAGCCTGCTGCACTACAGAAATTAGTAACGATTTAATGATCTCTGTGGGACTCTTGTTGAATGGAAACAAAGAGTAGATATTTCAGAACCATTTCATACAATGATCTAATGCAAAATTCAGGATAAGTGAAGACCATGCACAGAAAGAAAAGAAATGAAATCACTAAAAACAGTTTGTATGAAAGGGCAGGCAGAAGCAAGGTCCTCTCACACCTTGTGATAAGGAAGAAATGATTTGTGGCTCTCAGCCATCTGCATATGAAGCTGTCTTACATGCTGACCAGGAGCAGCTACTTCCTACAATTGATAAGGTGGGAAGATTAGGTCTTTGTCCACAGTTCAAGTTAAATTTTCCAGCTTGCTCTACAAGTTATGAGGGTGCCTGTAGGTCTAAGTGAGAGCAGCAGGAGCCTGAAAAGCCACTGCCTGGTTCCACTGAGCTGGTTCACGCTCAGTGAGGAACCTTCTGTGCAATCCACACAGTTAGACTTCACCAACAACTCAACTAGAAACTATCCCTGGCATTTCTGCAGGAAGAGAATGCATCTTCCAGACTCTCACCATAAACTAATAATAATTATTATTATTACTACTACTTATTTCTATAATTTTGAGGAGAAATACCTCAAAGGCATTAACAAATTGAGAGAAACCCCTTCCTCCAGGGCTCTCCTAAGCTGAGACTCAAACCACGGATTCGGCCTGCATCAACGAGTACCAGAGATAAGAAGCGTCCCTTGGGCACTGACTGTCATGCAGGGGAGCATGACTTTTAGAAAGACACTCGTAGGTGTAAAAGCTTTAGTGCAAGGGATGGTATGCCACTTATACATCAAATCTGTAAAAGTAATGGCATTAACTAAGCAAGGACTCAGATTAATCCAAACAGTTATACTAACAAGTACCACTAATCATTCATCAATCTCTATTTCGTATTTCAGGTCATATATTTTCTCATTTCTTAGCACTAGACATCAACTGATACTCGCCATAATGATAAAATTAACATAGTAAATTTCTGAGGGGAAAAAAAATCACCTACTTGTGAAAAGAGGTTAACCTCTTTAATGTGGAGAGCACATTGTATATGTCATCATCATCAGCTTCTTCTCCCTGAAAATGAAAGGAAATCCATTAAGAGAGTTCAGCAATCCGGTGGAGTACGTTACTGCACGGGGAGGAGTTTCTTTGAGGGTTTATGCTGCCACCAAAACCGACTCCAAATTTTCCAATGACTTTTATCTAGATACCATAATTGTTAATATTTAAATAACCACTGCACAGCACTAGGAAATAAGCAAGATCATCTGACAATATTCAGCAGTATCACTGTGTTAATACTTAAACCAAAACCAGTATCCTCTAGCAGTAGAAATCATTCCCAAGAATATAATCTGAGTTCTACTTTATTTTACAAAGGACTGAACCACACATTCATGTATCCCTAGTCTAAAACAGCTGGACTGAAATGCTTTACTGGCATAACTGATCCGGAATGTGGGCTGGGGATGGAAGAGAGGTAGATTTCCGATCTCCTTTCATCTTTACTGCTTGTAGTGTTGGAACACGGTTCTTTGAGGCCCAGAGAGCACACTGCCTGTGGAAGAGGACTCCCTGTGAAGGGCTTCTGAAAAAATACAGCTAGGGACTGCGAGGTAGCAAAGGGAAGGGCAGCACTGGACCTCCTCAGATCAGAGAATCCAAGAACAAGAGGACTGACGCTATAGTAAACTGAACTCAACGCTAACGGGACTGCTGCCTTCCAGAAGGGTACACGGATGACAGAAGAGGAGCTGACAGAATTAGAGGACTGGTTCCTGTCTTGCCTTCTCTTCAAAGCTGCTGTGTGGAGGAGAATGGGTAAGTCAGAGAAAGAGCAGATGCTGTACAGCAGGAGGAATCTAAGTGTTCCTGTATTTGCTTACTGAGTTTGGGATTATGCTTAAAAAACCCCTATCTGTGGGTGTCTCAGCAACACTAATAAAATAGTGAGTGGATCTTTTCTTGGGTGAACAGAATGCCACCTCTGAATCCTTGAATGGATCCATGGATGAATAATGTCAGCAGAACAGTGTTGAAACTTTAAGGAGGCTCTTCCAAAAAAGCTGCATGCCCTCAGACAGACCTAATGTCTGTTTGTTACACTGGCTGTTACCCAACTGCCTCCAGAGAGAACAAACATGGCATTTGCTTTGGAGAAGTTCCAAGATAAAACTATGAGAAGAAGCTGAAAGGAGACATTTTCATGACTTATGACAAAATGGTATAACAGAAATGGCAAGTCAGTGTCAAAGAACTGGGATTCCACTTGCTTCTTGGTCTGATTCTTGAAAAAATGCATAGGCACTTTCTTCTATAACACAGAAGAACTAACATAGGAGATCTGTCCCTGCATATAGAACCAGACTGAACCCTGGTGCTGGATGCGCGGATAGTGAGGACCTCACCAGAGTTCCTAAACCTCTGTCACTGGGTACCAATGGAAAAAGCGAAGGCCACTATTTACAGTGATCAGTTGCCAAGCATCGGGTGTGGAGACAGCTGGTTCTGAAGCTTGATGTTGTACTAGCAGTCCAACTTAAGCCCTTTTTGCTACCCAAGTCAGCAACAGATTGCCCAAGGTTTTTGCCTCAGAGTTTTTGGTCCTGTTGGCCAGAGGTGAGGAACTTCAAAAATCCACGGCTATTAAAACAGTCAGTTAAGACATGTAATGTGGCATTAGCTGAAAGGATTCCCTTCCCACACACAGATGGGCAGAGATGCAGCCCAAATTCTGGAATATCTTTTCAGGTTCTGCTCAGATGTATTCTATCAAAGAACGTACTAACACTTCTGGGTTGTGGAGTGCCTGCTTCCTGCATGCACTGCCTTTTTCACTCATGTACATTCCTACAGCAATAGAAAAATTTTTATTTACTGTGCAACGTGACAAGGCATATATACAGTATGCCTGTATGTGGCATATTACTTAAAGTTAGAAAAAAGCTCATTTTCTTTAATACACAATTCTAAAATAGAGACTGTAGCTTAACTTTCTATAAATGAACATAAGAAATTAAATGTATCTGCCACAGTGCAATGCATGACTAAAAAGTGAAGAAAAAGATCTATGCAGCCCTTAAGTTACGCTTAAAAAGCATGAGAAATACAACAAATTAAGTAGTGCTACACAAAGCTAAATTGATGTAAAGCAAGAAAAAATGAGTAAGGTTTTTGTTCTTATTTAATGTATTCTGTCTTACACATTTTGAAGGATAAATTCTTACAAGTAAATCCCAGGTACCTCCAGGTTTCAGACCTGTATCTTTATTTCATTCTTTCCAGAGCTCTTTCAATATGCCATTATAAATATTTTACTAAATCCTCTCTTCCATTCAAGACATAATCCAATCTTGATTCTGCTGCCTGCACATCCATTTGGGACTACTGGAATCACCACAAGCCTTAATGTAAATGCACATTTCTCTGCATTTTTCATCAGCTTTCACCCATTCATCCATTTAATTTCTTATGTGGACTGTTTAAATACTAGCCTAAACTTTCAGACACAGGATTGTCCCATGGTCTTTGTTTCCCAGCTTCAACGTTTTGCAGGCTTAATGGCTAGTCCAAGGGATTTTCTACATGGAGAAATAGCTCCAAATAATTATGAAAAAAGTTGTGGCTGCACTACGTCTTCAGATGGATAATTTCATTACTTGGTAAGAATCTTTTTCTGCAGTTTATCATAGCGTATTTTAGGTAGTCTAACTAAATTCAGAAAACAAACCTCCTGCAGCAGATCCTCTACAGAATGGTTGAATCGATCCACAAATTCATCAATAAGTTGGCTGTGGGCTATGTCAACTCTGTTCTGGATTGTATATTCTTCACTACAGAGTATGCTGTAGGTTTTGCTGCAGGCTTCCAGAACATCTGATTCCACATGCTTCTCCACAACAAACTTAATCTGTTTCAGTAAGGCATCCAGATGCTGTAGATCAGAAAAGAAGTTCAGCTTCCAGCTTACACGAACAATGAAACTCAAAGAAAAAGTCATTCAAAGAATACACCAAATCAAGGTTAGATTACTAATATGCCGAATGAAGGCACAGTACTGTGTGACTAGAACAGTAATCAGATACACAAAAGCAACCAGACTTCTTGCCCAATGTACTATACCTTTTCCATTCTGCCCGTGCTATAGATTTCCAGATCAAAATACTGAGGGATTTGCAGGAGATTTGCAACCTTCTCGGCATCAGCAGAATACTAGAACATCATTGAAAAAAACAACAAAAAAAATAATGAAGTAAAAATAAACACCTACACTACAGAATGAAAAAGTTTAAAGACAGTTGTAAATACCAGTGAGAGATTTATTTTGTTGAAAAATGTACCTTTGATAGCAACATAGGAAGTGCAATAATAAAATGCTCAGTCAATTTATTTCTGTCATCTATCTGAGTTTTTCTTTCTTTTGCTGTCAAGACCTGCAAGTGATCAAAAATAACTAAAGTAAATACAATTTCTGCAAATGCCATTCATTAATTTTTCTAAAGTTTGTATTACAAACAAAAAACCATGCAGGTGTATTTTTAATAAATCAAAAGAGGAGGGAATAAAAAACCCAAACACATTTGGACTGAAGAGTGATTAAATGGGAGGACCATGTGTCCTAAGAAGCCGTGATTGAAAAGGAAAATATCATGATATTGTCTCGACACATCAACATTTTTTTAGGATTGAAATTCAAATATAACCCAAGTCAGTGGAAGTTTTGCTATTGCTTCCAAGCAAATTGAGCTCTGGGCTTTCACACATTAAACAAAGTGTTAATGTAAGACCTCAGGGCAAACTGAAGTATAAATAAGAAAACCAAAACCAAACCACAGTGTAACAGTGATTTTCATTAGCAGATTCATGGCCTCATCTCTAAACTGGAATGTAATTCTCAGTGAGAACATACATCCAAGTTCACAGAACTCATTTACAAATTTCAGTGACAGACATACCGAAGCTACTAACGCTGTCATAGCAAAACCACCTTGAAACAGTGAATAGAGAGACAATAATCAAAACAGCATGCTTCATAAAAGCTTAGATCTGGCTTCTTGGCTTCAGAAAAGGAGAGAATACTTTTGAAAACAAATAATGAGAATAAAATACTCAAGTTAGCTAATGATTTATGTATAGCAGAGCTGCCAGACTGCACAATAAGGGTTACAAGCTAAAGTCAGAGAAGAAACTATTTCACAAGAAGGTGAGTGCATAATTAGAAATCTGCTCCCATTTCAACTCAGAGAATATGCTAGCGAGATCATGAGAACATGACAAACCTCTACTGACAAGTCAGAGATCCCTGCAGTTACCATCCCACAACTCATGATCTAACTGAAAAGAAGCAAAAGCTAAATGTCATACCTACATCTCTCTGTAAGCGAGGAGGAACAGCTGGAAACAAAACACGTGCTAGGATGACAGGTAGCCTATTGTGTCAGCAGGAATCCAAAACAACCACGGAGCGAAGGGGAGTAGATTTGCAACCAGGGTAGGAAACCAATTCCATAGTACATGGCAGACAGATGGATACATACAGCAGCAACCACCATTCCTGCACCAACTGGCAGTGCGGAACCACACATGCCAGCAAAAGCTGCCAGCTTGTTGGAAGGCAGCAATGCAGTCAGGCTCCCACCCCCTAACGACCCAGGCGCATTCTGGTGACCAAATATTGCTCTTCAGTGGTGCTATGAATTAATCTGGGTCCCTAGGATGATCTCGGGACTCTCTTGATCATCCTTCAGAAGGTGAAATTTATTTTACTGAAGTGTTTTCTTTAGCTTTGAAGAAATACAGACATTGAAAATCTAAGACTAAGCAATTTGCTACGCACTGAACTGTAGATCTCTTGAGATAAAAAGACCCAGAAAACTAATTGTGACATTATTTGGTGTTCCAAACAGAAAATACAAACATGAAATTTTGTGTTAAATTTAAAGGTTGCTTTGTCTGTTAGAATGGTTTGCAGCTAGAGACAAAACACTGTTAAGTTGTGCTTACAATACAGTTTTGGTTACACAGGACAATACATGCTTGTGTAAATTTGAGTAAGTGCTTTCACAGATTTCCCCCTCACGCCTGAAATGTTTTAATAAATGAGGAATTTCTTAGAACATGCTTTATAAATTAAGGTATATAAAGCATGTTTAAATTTATGGTTCCTTGGAGCTTTTCCTGGGATGCTGTTTCTGGACATGAGGCTAATCTGCTTTTGGCGAATAAAAATTAAGCAGCTAAGTAATTGCATTTAGTTTAGCAATAAAGAATGCTAAGTCTGTCTCCAGATTTCACCTTCATTAAGTCTGTGGCTTTCTTTAATAAACTAGTTATGATTATTCAGAACAGAACCTAACAGAAATACCAACTGTTAACATGGGTTTATTTCATTTTAGTCTAACCTAAATAAGAGGGGGACTACCAAAAATCAGGGAAATACATTTGGGAAGCTAAGACTCTTTTGGAACATGGCTGCTGTATTTATGGAGAATACAGTTGAAAGCCTGTTGGTCACCCTGACCTTGTGACTTATACTGAAATGCTTAAAAGTGCATGCCCAGTCTTAGGAATGGACTTCCACTGATCCCCAAACAGTCTCTATAAAATAAATGAAAAAGGCAGCTAGATTGCAATATGGCCAGAATGTCAAATTCTTAAATTTTTAGGGCACTCAGTGGAAGAGGCCGAAGAGGATGGATACATAAAACCCCAGATGCATTCAGGTTGGTCCCAGTGCCACCCCGCCTGCTCCAAGCAGAGCCAGCTCAGGGGTCAGACTGGGGTGCTCAGGCCTTTGCCCAGTCAGGTCTTGAAAACTGCCAAGGATGGAAACTGCACAAACTCTCAGCTTCTATTCCAGTGCTTAACTGCTCTCATGATGAAGATACTGTTGGCTTTTTCTGCAAATTTTATGTCCATATTAGCAGCATATTCCTTTTTATGGAAGACAGTCAGAGGTAATCTTGTTCTACTCTTGAGCTCTACACTTGGAATTCTAATCTAGATTTAACATAAAGGGCTGTAGATGTGGGTACATTACAAGTGTAAGCCAGGGGTATGATAAAAAGATCATCTAAAAAAATCATAAAAAGAGATTTTCATGCTGTAAATTTGTATTACTTAACTTGGCAATGCAAAACACAAAATCAAACAAACCAACCCCCAAACATGTCCAGAAATAGAATTTCTACTATCTTTCTTCAAAAATGTTCATGTGAAACAGGAAACACCAATTATAAAAATCTAATTTAAAAGTATCAAAATGTGACATCGTAGACAAATATTTTATGTTACTATAGTAACAGACACAGGTCCGAGCTACCTACTGCAGTACCACTTACTCTCTTGCCAGTGCCTCTGCCCACTGGAGGATGTGCTTCTGCAGCTTGTCTGATTGTACACACCATCAGCTCAATAAGGGCACTCTCCTGCCGATCAGACATTGCTACGGAGGGAAAAGAACAAGTAACATCAGTTCCGGTGCAAGTGCAAGACATCTTAAAGAAGACAAATCTGTGAATGCAGTTGTAAAACATAGGGAATAGTGAACAACAGAGACAACGTAATTTTGTCCCATTTATAAAACCAAGGCTTTCTTGCTTGCTCTTTCACATCATCTCAAAGTGAATACGGCAGAACTAAAAGAAGTCAAGAGAAATGAAGTCTGGAAAAAGGATGAATGAAGGGGAATGTAACAAAGATCTGCAAAAAGCATAATGGAGGACAGAGAGCGACTGACTGTTCATTGTCATTTCCTTACAAAATATTGTCACTGTCATGAAGTGTTATTTCTGTTCTTTGGGAAGTAATTCTGGTTACATCTAGAGGATCAAACCCCACCAGGTTTGAAATGCAGAAACAAAGAACCAAAGTGCCCAATTTCCTAAGGAAAATACCACATAAATACCACAATTGTAGCAGGTGGATACCAAAAGGTCAGATTTTGAAACACTGAGATGATGAGCACATCATGCTAGGAAGCAGTAGGAGTACATTGGGTTTTCAACCACCTAACCCCTGCGAAGGTCCTTGAAGCAGGAGAATCCTGAAGGAATATAAAGGATGTGAATGACACTCATTACCATTAGGGACTCTTTGCCACCAACCTCCCTGGCTACCTTGAGCACACACATCCATTATTAGTGAAAGCAGATTTGAAACTAATGGCGAGAGAATCCCCTTATTTTTTTTCCTCTTGAGAATTCATTAGGTTTTTAACATTGTCTGAAAAAGCCCCATATTTAATTAACACCACCTGCAGTGCTTGTTTATTCAAAATTGTATTAGCTATTTAATGTATTGAAATGTTCATGTGTACACTAGTTATTTAAACATTCAGACAAGAAGTCGCCCTAGCCTTTAATATTAGGGAACCACAGTACAGTAGACTTCACAAGATGAAAAAGAGAGTGCAAAAATGCTGCTTTTGAAGCAAAGTGCATTACAAGTGGATTAAATTAAAATCTTCTGCAAATATGCTTTCTAAACAAACCCCAACATAAATACCTCTATTACTCACAGTGAAATATCTTTTTAAGGAATAATTAACAATATTGTGCCATATCAATAAAGTGTAAAGGTTAGACAAATACCTTCTTCTCCTTGGACTGGTTCCTCCAAGAGCAATTCGGTCATACATTCCCAGTCTTTCAACAGTTCTTGAGAGCTCTCCCACAAACTGTCCACCAGATAGGCTGCATGTTCATGCAACTAGAAAATCCAAAGTAACCATCAGTACAGCGTTCTGGTACAACCAGCAGTTCTTCAGCTTTCAAATCATTTGGCCACAGAGTGTGTCCTGGGCATGTACTCTTAATGTCAGTTGGAAAGAAAATTCAGACACTAGCTCTGGAAGGACTTATTCCAACTGAATGATATGACTGCACGACAGTGGGGCTATGTTTTAATAGAAAATGGAATAAAATCAAATTGAGCTTCTTTTCCATACAGCAGCTTGTTTGTGAAAAATCTTTCTCAGAGTTTTGACCTAGAAGCTGTAAGTTTACCTTTCCTCACCTTCTTATTGCATTATAAAAAGGAGACGTGGTTGGACATGAGATGAAGAGAGCTGTAATACATTTGTTTTGAACAGGCATATATTTTTCATACATCTGCTACACGCTCAGAAAACAGTAGCAGAAATCCTACTGATTTCAGGGGGTATAGAATTAACACTAACTTGAACTGCAAAAAACGTTTTTATGTGAATTAACACAACTGTTGTAAGTGAGAAAAATAATCCATAGACCTCTACTTATTTATAAACTGATCTTTAATCTTTATAAAAAAGTAACAAGCACAACATGCAGTTCTGATTTGCTTGCCAGACATGGGACTGATTCCTTAACTGGAAAACATCTAATAGCATAGGGAAGGAGGTGTCAGTACATTTACCCACTCTTCTGATAGCTTTGGGCAAAATGTCACATTTCACAGAGCTTACTGAAGCTTGTCACAGGTTTCCCTGTTCCCTCTTCTGAATGCACCCCCTCAGATTGCAGTTCTTACACCTTCTAGTCCTACGCAGATGGAAACTTCCAATTCTCTAACTCTTTATTAAAACTGGAACCATAATATTTTACTTTGTTTCTAACAGCTCTCTCAAAAACAGCAATAGCAAAAACTGGCCCTGAGAGAGAAGCAATCTCGGGGAGCAGCCCGTGGCTTGCATTGGGAGGCACTTTGCTGATAGTGGCTTTGGGAGCAAAGCTGAGTTTCTTTCCTTCTCCTCAGAAGGACAGACAAGCTTAACACTAGTTAACTCCTAATCACACACACTCAGATTTAAGGCACTTTCACCAGAAAATACAATGATCTATTACAGTCTAAGTTTTTACTAAGCTGGAACTAAAAATACATTCTGATAGCAGACTGAAGGCTCACACAGGTAGCAACATTTCATCCAGACTTAACTTTTAGGTTTAGAAGGTGTTTCTAAAAAATGTTAACACTGTACCTAAGTGTTATCCTTCCTTCTCAGCATCTCTGATTGTGTTTCTTTTCATTCTCGCAGTCAAGTCTCTTGTTCAAAACTTCATAACAATATCCGATTGCAATACATTTCCTTTTGCTTTTTACACAAAATATATTACCCTCCCTTCTCTAGAGAAACATTTCTGTCATTCCTTTCTTTCAGTCTTCCTTTGACATCTATTTATTACTAAATCAAATGTGTCATTTTTAAACCTTCCCCCCTCTATCTTCAGAGCATCCCGTATCTTTTACCATCTCAAGTTTTCCTCCACTCCACTGCCATTCCCCCACCTGAATTACTATTAGCATGTCTACCACAAAAAGTCCCATATATGCTATCTCTATAGCCATAAACTATGGACACAATCCCATCCTAAATGTGTTCAAACACTTAATGTTATCGTATGTATGCCTGCAGTCTCCATCCTCCAACGTTTTCAAGATGCAACTGCATCAAGCCCTGAACAACCTCATCTAATCTCACAGCTGACTGTGCTTTGAGCTAAAGACCCTCAGGTCCTTTCCACTCGGAATTACTCTATGATTCTAATCATAATTTGAGATATTACCTAATTTTTGTTCCTTTCTGGTTCAAATTATTTTACTCCATAAAGACTAACTCCAGAGGTATACTCCTTACATGACTGGTTATCTTAAAAAAAGAACCAGTTACATTTCTATGTAGCAATGAATCCTGGTAGCCACCATACTACCAGCAATGCAGTACTGAGTACAGTGGGGACATGCAAGAGCAAAATAAACCATGAAGATGATTTTGAGCTGAATTTGCTTCATGGGCAAGGAAATGGGGGGTGGGGTAAAGGGCATAAAGTATTTCTGAAATTATGAAAAAAAGGAAAAGAAAGACAACTTGTTACTATATGTTGATAAATCACTACTTAAATTTTAGATTTTATTAAAAATGTAAGGGTTAAAAATGAATTTTTTACCTCACTTTCAAGAAAGAAAAGAACCAACATTCTAATAAGGTTTCCATTTGGACTATTTCGCCCCCTCCTCTTTGCTAGAGCCTCTTCAGCTTGGGGATCATGTCTGCTGAACAGTCTAAAAATAAGCAAAAGGAGCTATCATGTTTATCAAAACAAATCTCATTTCTGCAATAATACGATGAGCATTCATTCTTGATATAGCAGATTTGTTCATAAAACGCAGTGAAAGTATCTCAAGCTATTTCTTTCAAGGGAAAGAGGGGACGACCTCTGCCTGTCTGAAGAGGTGAATTTATCTTCAGAGTCTTCAAGTTCACAGGGCTGGAAGAATTTCACACAGGAAAAAGCTCTCCAAAACATATTTATATTGAAAGATTTTTGCAGTTTTATATATTTGCATAATTTGTACAGTTTTGCATTTTTAACTTACCAATTCTTACAATGGTGGTAGCACTTACTACAGTAGTGCCTTAGGAACTAAGGTTGTTATCTTCACTGTGGTCACACTGACTGGGATATGATACAAACTTGACGTCCCATTAAACAACCAACCTCAGGTACCAGTAGCAGCACCGAGGATAAAGAAAACTACCAGTCAATTATTTGGTGGGGTTTTTTTGGTAAATTATACATTCTGCATTGAGTTCCCTGGTGCACAGCTAAGTCGAAACTACTCTCAATGCTCAAATTTGCACGCTTAAAGAGATCTCAGATGTGCCTACATTGCAGTTACAGCAAAGATTTTTTTACTTTGAGAAGTCTGAAATCCGTTCCTTGCTTTTACAGTGGAACTGCAGTCACAAAGCAAATCAGAAATGTGAAATACATCATTCAGATTTCACTACTATAATTCATTGAAAAGAGAAGGATGAGTTACACACAAATGTTGTATTTTGAAGACATCACCTCTTCCCCCCGCTTATCTTAATAGATAAAAAATAAGAACCTCTGCAGGCGCTGAAATATCTTAAAGCATGCACCTCAGGGTTGAGTCAGTGATCCTCTGTATTATTTGCTTTCCTTTGCTAACTACAGAGAGAAAGTCTAATGACTAGCATACTATCTCGTTGTAAAGAAAAATTAGGATGAAGATTTGTCTTTACGCTAAGTGCACTAAGGTGCAGGTATATCTTCATTTGCCTGAGGCATTTTTCAAAATTATTTTGTCACATGTTGATTAACAAAGGAATTTCAGTATATATTTTTAAAAAGAACCTAACCCTTTCCTGTAACTTGTAAAACGTTGTGTAGGAAACTAAATGTAACTGAATTTTGTAAATTAATTCCTTGAAACAGACAATGCCTGATCACAAAGATGGAATCCCAGATATCCACCAATGAAAGCTTACAATTACAACATGGACTTCTAAATCACTAATAAAACACAGAAAATCAGAACACTGGCAAAGGACAACTGATGTTTTTAGGTAATTTCTTCTATCGCGTATCTTGGCATGAAAAATTAGGTAACCTGCATACTGATATAAATAATTTAGAAATATATTAAAGAACTCTAATGTCACGACCCATGAGGGGAAAAAATAAAATTACTGCTAAAAGGCTTTTAACTACAAACACTAAAATGAAAGGGTTAATTACTATGATGTGGCAATGTCCTGGTCATAGTTACTGATGCGGTATGATTCACTTCCATGGAAAAGCTAGTTCATTTCCTTTGGTATAGTGGGTTCATGAAAGATGTAACCACTGTGTATTGTATTTTTAGGGGAAGTCAGTGAGCTTAGAAACAAATGTCTTCATTATTACTACATAAAAACCTCTCAAGTTCACAATTTTGAAATAAACTGGTTTAAAACTTCGTAAAAGTGATGACTGCCTATCAGGTAGACCATCAGTGATGTATAGGCCCCATGTATATTATAGCAACAGTAATTCAGCAAAAGCTACAGGATTAGAGGTTTATGCAGCCTTTGTATATTTAGCCTTTGAGGAGTTAGGAAAAGTTATCTGAATTGTAGACCAATAAAAATGTAAATTCAGTTTCTTCAGTCTTTAGGTCTTGAATTTAAACAGGAGAATAAGTCTCTGTTTTAAATTAAACACCTGATTTGCTAAATTGGGATATTTCATTCTACTGCTTCTTTGCTTTTTGATCTTCCCTCTACTAGGAAGCATTCACAAAGCTGGTCGTATTCCAGGGCAACTGAAAACTTACTTTTTGTGAAGGAATTCTCCAGCTGCTACTGCAACAGGCCGGTGTGCTGAATACACCAAGTGATAAACATTCTCACAGTCTTCATTCGACAGGGCTTCTTCGCTTCCACTGAAAGAGTCAGAAAGTAACACCTGAACTAAAACAAATGTTTGATTTCAATCTCTTCACCTCCCATAACTTTTGACAGCTACATGATTGATTTCCTTCATATAAAATCCTGAATGGTTGAACACTGACTTCAAGGATCTTTGGCTCAATTTCCAAATACAGAGATATTTAAAGTCTTATTCTAAGACTGGAAGTTTGTCTGATTTCCTTCTCTCAGTTGTATCAATTTATACATAAAATAATATTATGAAAAAAACGTCATCACTGCTTACAAATCTTGCCCTGCTTAATTACTTAGACCATCACACTAACTACAATGCACACATTGCAACATGCCAAACACTCACTATCAAACGTTATTAAATTAAAAACCTAGAACGTTACACGAGGAAAATGTAATTGCTTGCTTAAACTTATTTACTTCTATAGCAACGTCTGTTTGCTTTCAAAGCTCTTCATTTTTAAAGTATTCAAATCTGGGACAGGGAAAACCTGCTTCAGCCTCCTGGCCTACTCCATTCTCAGGAGTTAAGCAGAAAACCAAAGCAGATTACCCACAAAGTGGGGACACAGAACAAGCGCTGTGCATCCACCAATCAAATCAATACATAGTCACTTTAGGATTGAATCATGGTGTGCATTTAGTATTACAATAATGCTGATACAATAAATTGTCCATCACTTTTACAATAGTTATTTTGCTGACTAGATATAGACTTCATTTTCAACATCAAGGAATTGAATCTGATCATACCCTGCTGTGCTGGATGAAAGGTGATGAAAATCTATTGACAAGAACAAGCCACCTTTTACCCTTGTCTTAACATAGTTGGGGCTTCTGCAGTTTTTGAGCCTAAGGCAGATTTTGTGTTTGAGTTTTCTGAAACGCAGAAAAACTTCCATTTTTCAGCAGTATTCTTGAAAAATGCTATGAGCTATGGAACAATTATATTCCATCAGTGATATCAAAATATTACCACTGTTGCATACAGGAATATTACTTCCCTCCTTGTTTAATCAGCATTCATCAGAAACATTCGTATATCGGGACTCTATACATCACTTAGCTTGATACTACAAATAATTTTTAATTGGTCATTCCCCATCATGATCGTTCATGCCATCTTTTTGGAGTTCCTACCTGCCAGAATATTGCCTGTGCTGTTCAATGTGACCCATATTCTTCTGGTGCTAAATGCATTTAGCTATGTTTTCATCATGCAACCAAAAAGAAAACAGGACAGAAAAAAAAAGGTAATCTTTGACTTAAAATCTTACTGTATTCCCAAACGTTGCTAATAATGTAGGGAATAGATGTGTTCTACATCTCATTTGTGATCATATTTGTTATATTTGCTTTCTGTAAAACAGTGACCCACAAATAAAAAAGAAAAAAAAGTCCAGACTTCTTTACTAAGAGGAAAAGCTAGTCTAATCTTTCATCCAAATTCTGCATGTCCAAAAACGTTCTTCAAAGTGGAGCCACTGGGTATAAAGTATGATGCAGTAATTCTATGCATCTGTTCATAAACCAGATTTTCTTTAACATAGGTTTTAATGTACATATAATAAAAGCTTAGCAGTGCTCCTCCAGCAGGGAAGCCACTGCACCTCTGCAAGAAGAAGTTGGGGGCCTGGAAGCCTGTCTCCTATGTCTCCTCCTGCATGGCCAAGCGTTTAAAATTGCAAGCTATCACTGCCACCTCCACATAACCCAAACATGGGTGCTGAAGCCAACATCTTTTCCCTGTCAGCTTATTCACCAGATGGCTCTCTTTTGAGCTGCGTCAGGTAATCAACTCTCCTAACACTGGATCTTTGCTTAGTTACTGACAGAGTTATTTCAGCAAATGTAATGCACAGACACTTGTTTTGGGGAGGACAATCATTTTGCCCTTGGCAAAAGGTATAAATGCCCTTTGGCATTCTTCCACAACAATGGATGCACTAACAGTCTCAATACATCACACTTTTTTGTACTTTGCCTACTGTATTTCCACGAGATGGAATATCTTATTTTAGCTTCATGATCGTATTATTACATATTCAGTTCAACTTCATAATAAGTGTAAAGTAACAGATTCTCTTCATTACAGAAGCAAAGAAATCAAGTCAATTAAATATTACTGGCGTAGGTAACTTTCAAAGGGAATATACTGGTTTTGAAAAATACTCACTGAAGAATTAGCGTGACTAATCGAATGGCTTCCACAGCGACATCATATTCCTTATCAAGTGTCATTGATACAATGCGATCCTGAAAAGGAATTTTATTATAGTGACAAAACAGAAAGACACAAGCAGCTATAAGATGAAGAACTCTGTACATTATAAAATAAATACTCCTGGGGAGAAAGATCTTTCAACTAGACACCTGAAAGCCCCTCAACCATTTTTAACATACATTTTAGGAAGCTGTGTGCTATATGCACAATGGAACAACAGGCAAGTACACAGGAATGGGAATAAGTGCTTAACAAACAGCCCTTATCCTTGTGTGTTTTCCAGAAAACAAGCAAACAGACTTTGGAGTTGAAGCACTGTTCTGGAATGGTCTTATTTAATATTTTTTTTCCTGAAAAGGAATGGACTTGGGTTGGACGACAGCAGAAAAATTGCCCCACTTCATCCCCCTGAAAACAAATAATTTTAGGGCAATGAATGCTGCATATATGCATATTTAGAAATACTGTGAAGAAAACCACACCTGAATATATGCATCTGCATATTGCCTATAAAGCTGTGCCCTTTATACCTGGCTGATCTCAAGAATTAGGGTTTGGTTTTGTATCTTCCTATACTCTTTCTAGCGGAGACAAGCACACCAATTTCCAATCTAATGTAATGATTTTATAACTTCTATGGACCCTGCAGTTACAAGAAGTCTCCTAAGGGTTTCTTTCTCCTTAGTTTCAGTTTGCTTACTGGCAACCAAAAATAGATGCGATTAGTGGATGTTGTCCTCCCTATCTGGAGAGAATTTCTATCCATCCATAAAAATGCAATATGTCTTGATGTTCTTTGCTTGACTGATCAAGTTAATGAAAAGAAATGGGGCCATCTGAAAATAAAACTTGATTTCTCTGGCTTGACCTGCTTCAGGAAGGACTAGTTACTATACAACATTTTGGAATGTGAAAAAATAGAAGTCAGGGACTGGAAAAGAAACAAGGGAAGCGTTAGGAAACAACAGCGAAAGTCACCAAGAACAAATCAGGACAAAATAAAGGTGTTCACCTCTTTTCTCTACTATTTCCAGGCATTTAAAGGCTGAAGGTGAATACCAGGCAACTGATATTATTTCAATACTGCAATTTAGGAATAGGATGCAAGGAACGCATTGTGGCTGTCTCAACAAAACCAGGTCTGTAGAGGTACTTTGTGTCACTACTACTGAATGCACCTCTATCAATCACCATTAAATTCCTGGGAAATTTGGTGCATTTAAGTGTTGTATCTAGACAGTTTCAGAGACTGTAAGAAGTCCACGAAGAGACTCAAACAGTGAAATAACTTTCCAAACAGGAAATTCTCTCTATGGACAAGACACAAAAAATTGCTGTTAATTTTTCCTACGGTCCTTGCCAAGAAACAACAACTAATAGCAACATCATCAAGAGAAAGAACAGCCAGAGGTATTGATCTTAAAAGTTTCAGTGGAATTTCATATAGTCCCTTCAAAGTGTATCTTAAACTCCAGGATACCACAGAGAGGGAACTAACTGCACATGAAGGAGTAAGCACACAAGTATAAAACTCCTTCTACATCTCTGAAAAAAAAATGGAAGGAAAGGATCTTCTCTCCTGCTTACAGAGCAAGAGGTACTGTCTGAATTCGGAGTCCTTTTGGACTTTGAAACTGACAGATGTGACCATGTTTTCTTATCCAAAAAGACTGTTCTCTTCTCTCAATTTTTCCCAGAAACATCAGGCTTAAAATAAGCAGCGTGGATGCTTCATTTCTTATTTTCTGCCTTGGTGCCAGCATCTCTGTGTGATGGCACCTGCCAGCCAGGCACTAAGATCCTTGAAAACAAGACCTGAACACCTAATGCCTCTGGAAGGTGTAACTTCCACGATTTACTAAGTTACAAACCCCAGCTGCTCAATCTGCTTTGACAGAAATTTCTTGTACCATTGTACAGCAGTAGAATAGGACACAGGCCTGTATTTATAACTTGAAATATTAATTTTCACTGTCTATGACGATCAGTTTGCAATTATGCATTAGGCTGTGAACAAGGCTAGCTGAAAAGCAAATTTATCTCCTTTTGCTTCTCAGGCCATGGAGACAGCACTCTCCTGCAAAGGGTCAAGGATGAGGGTCAGGAATTAAATGGCTGCACCTAAATCTGCCAGTGTCTTGACTTCGGCACTGACTGCAAAAAAGCTAATTCACATTTTCTCCATACGGCTTCAGTTAATGCTTGTATTGGACAGGGCTTCTTGATGGAAAGCAAAAGTCTCCTCTTTGATGGACAAACATTTATTTGATGGAGAAAGCTTATTTTCTAGCACATTACCTACTCCTAGAAACACAAACACATCTTTTCCTTTGGAGAAGTGATATTATCAGATCCTTGCCACAGCTATCTGGAAGGTGGTGAAATATTAACAGGCCAGTACAAGTCATTCTGGATCAAATTAATTTATACTTTAAACAGCAGGAAGATCTCTAGAGAGATTTCTCTTGACAGTTTGAATGGATTGAGCTGAATACCAGCTGAACTGTGCAGGTCGATTAAAGTCTGATGAGGAAATATAAATAAGCAGCCATGGAACTGAGAACGGCATTTAGAGTCAATTATTTTTCAGGGGGTGGCGGCAGAGTTTGTGATGGCAAGACATTTAAGTAATGTATCACAGATTCAAAAAGCATTAATTTGAAACTTTGCTTCATCCTGGTGCCAGAGGCCACATCCCTGTCAGCACAGCTGTAAATCCAAGTGCAGAATTTGGGCAATGCCAGCTTTTTGTTCTCTTGATGTGGCTGGAAACTGAAACTGATAAATCATCGCATTAAACATATCTGCTCTCTAGGCTCACAGAGACTTTTAACTCACCTTTTCTCTTTTCTCTAATTTATTTCATAATGATACAGACTTCTGTAGTAAAAACAGCTTTAACAGAACAGAAGACAGATGAGGATTCCTAACAGGGTTCCCTTTCATGTGAATCTTTTTGATAGAAATGAGCCTTGAGATTCCTTGAGCCATTCTAAACCAAGAAGCAATGCACAGGCTAACCTATCTTCTTCTAACAAAAAAAATAATTGTCTATACTGTGAAAAAAAACAAGAGCAAGTATTTGGAGGTTTCATGCTCCTGTAGTTTTTTGAAGTACATTATGGAGTAACTATTTCTCAAAGTGCCTCCAATTGTCTTGAAAAGTTTTGCTGGTGGATGGGACAGGTTCAGACTCAAAGCAGCATTTTCTCTTACAAATTATAGGAGGCTGAGAGAAGCATCCAGCTCTTTTTCTAGTAAAAAGAAGAAGATATACAGACCATGAGAGTTTTACTGGCCTATTTTTGAAATAAATCAAATTACAGAAGGAGCAAATCTGTAAGTCTGCACAGACAGCACAAGAAAAGCAGCATAGTTGGAGGGTTCACTTTTCTGGAGAGTTAATCAGTACGTCTGGTTGTCCTGAGATGATCATAGAATGGTTTGGGTTGGAAGGGACCTTGAAAACCATCTAGTTCCAACCCCCTGCCATGGGCAGGGACACCTCCCACCAGACCAGGTTGCTCCAAGCCCCGTCCAACCTGGCCTTGAATACCTCCAGGGATGGGGGAGCCACAGCTTCTCTGGGCAGCCTGGGCCAGGGGCTCACCACTCTCAGAGTAAAGAATTTCTTCCTAATATCTGATCTAAATCTTCCCTCTTCCAGTGTAAAACCGTTCCCCCTCATCCTATGGCTCCCCTCCCTGATCAAGAGTCCCTGCCCAGCTTTGCTGTAGCCCCTTTAGGTACTGAAAGGGGCTCTGAGGTCTCCCATAGCCTTCTCTTCTCCAGGCTGAACACCCCCAACTCTCTCAGCCTGTCCTCGCAGCAGAGGGGCTCCAGCCCTCACAGCATCTTCCTGATAAGCAAGCCAGACTTACGGAGGCGTTACACAAGTAGCCTGAGGTCTGAACCTGTTTGCCAGGTACTATTCTATGAGAGGAAACTTTGCCTTTACTGCAATAGTCCCAGAAACTGACTTAGAAGAATTAGAAGAATACAGGCCCTCAAGTGATCTCACAAAATGATCTAGTTTCATCACCTACTTTAAAGTCAAATATACCTAGTTCATTCCTGACAGATATTTATTTACTCTGTCCCTAAAAATCTCAAATGAAGGAGATTATTAATAAAGAGCCTGTTCTATTATATAACTATCATTTTGGACAAAAAGCCTTCCTTAATATCTAGACTTTTCTGCAGTTTAAGCATCTTTTTTTCTCCGTCTCTAGTGAATGTTGTAAAAGGCTGATTACCAATGTGTTTTTATGAACCGTTTACATACAGGGAAGATATGGCAAGTTTTCTACATTTTGTGCTTTCCTAGATCAAACTGGAGGAGTTACTATTAACTGCAATGACAGACAAAACCCATGAAGCAGTATAAAGTCTACAATGAGAAGTTTTTAAGTCTCATGCACAGTACTTATTTACAAGTATTTAAATCTCCACTTCTTTTCTGAACAGAATTACTCATCGGCATTATAATAATGATTTAAGCAAAAATAAATTAAATTAGTCTTTCCTTGGGGGAGTAACTTTTACCACAGTTCTGTGTTCTCCAGAACACAAAAGCAATGGTAAAAGGTGCCAACTGATGTGGTGACAGTGCCTGAAAGATTTCTTTGCAGAGGACCCAAACAGAAGCAATGACAGTATTTTTACACTCATCTGTCCAGCTACTTCACTTGTGAAATAAAGCAGTTGTGCCACAAAGTGAATTAACAGCCACATTCTCATCAAGATATTAAACAAAAGTCAGTGTGTTCGTGCTAGCAAAAACCCCATGAAATATTCCTCCAGCACTTATCTCTTAAACGGGACAATCATGCTCAGGGCTTTGTCTAAAAGCACAATGTAAACTCCTATTCTGCAGCAAGGTATTTCACTGTGTAGAATATTGTGATGCAGATCAAAGTACGTCTTCCTCCAAACACAACAACATACTCAGCTAAAAAGTTGTCTTACGAACAATCTTTTGTTACAGGCTGTTACTTCCAGATGTATTTTAGATTGCATGAGACACCCAGTACAAATCCTTAAAATTCAATAAATCTAAAATTAAATAAGTACAAGCAGATTGAATAATAACAATATATAAATTATCAATAATACAAACAGATAAATAATCATCCCGGCCAAGCCTGAGAAATCTTACAAGATAAACACTGTAAAATGAATTTGGCTTCATCTCAGCATTCAGTAATACAGTTTTACTACTGCAGTTACAAGCCCTGTCACAAACAAATGAGTTTATTTCTGCATTTAATATACATGACTCAAAGACCGCAACAGGATGAGATAGATGATACTTTTATTTTCTGTACTCCTTCCAAAAATTGTATTTCCTCTTACCTTGAATCTATTAGTGAACAGCTCCAGTTTTGGAAATAACTCTCTGTTGGTATACAGACTCTGAAGAGCTTTCAAACACTTCAACCTCACTTCACCTTGCTAAATAAAACACACTAAGATTAGCTGTTAGAATACCCTAATCAAATGCACATGAATATTAAATATTACCATATTGTAATTTGTTTAATGTACATTTAAAATTTTACGCAAATGAGTTACCAAAGCCAATTTGCAATTCAGCTAAAAACCACAAACCACATGCAGCTGCCTACAAACAATGTTAATTTTTCCCCCTATTTGCATATATAAAGAATTTAATGTGCCATCACTTAAACGTCTGTTACCATTTCCCTTTCAAGTAACTCCACAAAAAGATAAAGAAGGTAGCAAGTAAGTACAAAATAAAGACGTATGATCTCAAGTGGCTGGTGAAGGCAGTGTGGCTATTTATCTTTAGGAAAGAGACGACAGGTAACCTCTGCCTGATACCTGGTGTTTACAGTCGAAGCACAAGTGCTCAAAATGACTGAGCATGGGCTGCGCATAGCCTACTCGAGCAACTCAGCCATCTCTGAGCACTCTTTCCTCTTCCCAGGGACAGAAGGAACACACTGGATTTATTATTTTGAAATGTTCTTCAGCCCTTCACTCATCATAGGGTAGGCACAGACTGAAGGATGCAAAAGGCCCAAGTGACCTCCCCCTCCCCGTGGGGCACAGGCTGCTGCCACAAGACCAGCGCATCAATGCCACAGCATGAGGAGCCCTCGGGAAGAAGAGCAGCTTGTGTCTGTCTATCTGAGCTGTTCTGGTGGCAGCAGCTCATTCGCAGATGCTCTTTGAATGGGGATTGCTGTGACCTGGTGGGCTGAAGGCAGGAAATGTGGGTGGCACGAGACAGTGCCTATGGATCAAGGTTTGTCGCCTATGGGAACATCGATGATACAGAGAACGGCTGGATCCCCTGGGCAAATGCACATCATCTGGCTGGCTACAAATGTACAACTCAGCTCAGCTGCATAGTCTTGGCAAACTACGGATTCTTGATGAAAAATATCTGTAGATAGCAAAAAAGTTATAAACACAAATCTGCTCAAATATAATCTGTAGAGTTCACTGCAGTGTGAACTTACTTTTATGAAAGTGAGTACACTACCAAGTCAAAGGCCTTAAGCTGCTCAAGAACTAATACAAATTATTGAATTTTATAAGTAAAACTCCATACCCAGAGGGCTTCATTTCTGAGCCTGTCTATTCTATAATCAAGTCTGTGTTTTAAAAATACTGCTCAAGCTAAAAACTGAAAGAACATTCAGAGACTGACATAAAAACAGGAGCTAAAAATCCTTAAGTTTCTTTCCTCCTTCCCACCTATTTCAAAAAATGAAATAGAAGAAAAAAGGACAGAAGTTGAAAGGAGGATTTTCAGAAGAACTTTGAAGAACCTCAGAAGCAGCTCAGAAGAACCTTGAAGAACTATTGTTCCTGAGAAATCATCTCCTTCTATCTGCGAGGAGTCTCAGCACTTCTAGGGATCGTTTTGACTACCATTGCAGAGAAAGTCAATGAAATGAAAATTACGTTTAAGGGATCAATCATAAGGTCTTTCAAGGTACAGAAAAGAACTTTCTTGAAGAAAAATTTTAGCAGTTGATTGCATCCATATAAATAAGCACAGAGAAATGCTGCTTGTCATTCTTCTTTTAATGGTACCTACATTGCAGTACCAGAAATGGTGTTTCCTCTGCAGTGTGGCATTCAGGAAGGCCAGGATCTCTGGAGCCATCACTAATCATTAGAAGAGGACGTAAGCCTCTTAAGGCCTTAGCTTATTTGGCCACAGAGGATCAGTATCAGTTTTGGCAAGCGATGAACACTACAGAGCTACAGTGAGATAGCAGGCTGAGTTACAGCTCCACTGAGGACTGTCCTGCTTGTAGGCGGATGACTTGTTACTCAGCCAGCGCTGTAGTTCCAAAATACAAAACTCTAAACTGGTTAGATATAGAGAAAAAATCAGTGCCAACAGCACCAAGACTTGAGACCTGTGCAGATAAGGTCTGGATTCCCCTGGAGTGCAAAGCCCCTTGTGGACTTCACCAAATACTGTGGATCAATGGTCCCAGAGTGAAGTTCAGGCCTGATACTGAGGGTCTTTATACGTCTTAAGTGAGCAAATCAAGCAAGGTAGATAGGAAGCAAGCCTGTGAACATCTGATACTTGCATGGCCTGCCAGGAGACTGAAGCCAGATGCTAACAAAAGCGTACTGAACCAGGCTGATATCCTCCCGCTGCTCACCAGATCTGAGGCAGAAGACAAGTGAGCGCAGGAGCAGGTGAGGAAGAGAGGAAGGCTGTGTTACACCTGGTCCCTCCAGCTGAGAGCAAAGGCCCAGGAGACACAGAGGCAGTCCCTGGAAATGACTGCCTTTCTTGGCAGACAAGTGATAGGAGGCGGCTTTCTCCGATAGCAAAAAGGTCTGGTTTTTAAACTGTTGGTCAGGGATGGAATTCATCTCTTTGGAGAGGGAAGAGCCCGGCATGTCACCTTGCTAATCCTATTAAGAAGGTTTTAAAATGGAGTCAGTGGAGATGAGTGACAGGAACCCATGGAGAAGCATAAACAGCAAGGACCTGGACAAGAACCTAAGAAAGGCAGAAGTGAAGGTGTACATGGATACACAGCACTGAAGTGCGGAATGAAGGAACAGAAACGTCCCACAGACCATCAACACGCCGGACATGAGATGTTTCTTGAGTAACTATGAGAATCATCGAAGTAACACGAGCTTTTAACACCTCAAACACTTTTTTGGGGAAAGAAACACAGCAGAAGTTTCCTATCTAGCAAGGAAGTAAGTGGGTGGGAATGCTAAAGTTAGGGTAATTTCTGACGCAGTGATGCAGAGCAAGGACAGGAAGAGACTTAGTTAATTAAGAGATGAACTTAGTTAACTAATGAATTAATTAGGAGGTCAAGCACAAAAGGAACACAAAAAAAACCCAGAAGAAAGATAAAATAAAAAAGGCCTGGGCACAGTATGAAGTGGACACAAGAGGTAATGAAGAAAACTTTCTGTAAATATCCTTGTAGTACAACAAAGAAAAGTTGTGCTTTGAAGGAAGAGGAAAAAAATAATTGTCACTTTTTATGTGCACAGTGAGTAGGAAAAGAAATAATAAATTAAAATTACAACAGAGACTATTTAGCTTATGCAAGGAAGAACTTTTTAGTGGCAAACATAGTTAAGCACTCAAACTGCTACAGAAAGCTGCGGAAAACCCAGCAGAGGGGTTTTTTCGAAAATATGTCTGACTGTGAGAAACACTGCGAATATACAGTGAATTTTGCCTTAAGCAGGAAAAGAATAAACAAAAATATTTCCCAGACTGTATTTTAGCCAGATTTTCTGCAATTCTGAGCTGCAGATCATAGTGAGTATGAGTCAACCTGAGGCAGCAAATATTTGCAACCTCACAATACCTTTAATTCTGCTAAAGAAAATGAGCATCACTTTCCAACTATTTTTGTGCTGTCACATCTATGCTTTACAGACAGAAAGAATGCATGTGAAAGGAAAG
Source organism: Anarhynchus alexandrinus (assembly GCA_008711295.1). NCBI lineage: Eukaryota > Metazoa > Chordata > Aves > Charadriiformes > Charadriidae > Anarhynchus > Anarhynchus alexandrinus. Next base: position 1,270,246 of record VUYV01000238.1, read on the forward strand.
CCTTGCCATTTTCTAAGTAAATAACAGACAAAACATTTGCATTATCAGCATTCTAACAACTAAGACTTTCCATTCTCCTGAGTTTCATCTTCCAGAAAAATACACGTACTTGTGGTTTCATCCAATTTATAATTGTGACACTTGATTATTGCAAAATCCTGAATTCATCCACACTGTCATAGGTTCTATGCACACCTCTTTCTCCAGTCAATTATTCCCGTAATTCTCCTTCTCTCAAAGTGTTTTTAGATATTTATATATTTTTATTTTTGTTATATGAAATTCTTTCATGAATATGAGAATATGAATATTTGCACTAACACTTAATTGTTAATGCTTTCTTTCATTTACAATTTGAAATTAGAACCTAAACCAAAAGAATCAAATGTTTATCAACACTGTTAAATGACAAACATTTATAATATTTTCCCTATTTTTGTTGAGATAATCCTCCAGACAATTCTGAGTTTTCAGCAAAAAATTGTTACCACTGCTAATGAAGCAAAAAGCAATACATACACCTTTCATTCCAGCAGAGTGGGGTAGTCTAACTTTGTGTGGGAGAGTCATGCTCTACTCAAAATTCTCTTTAATATGGCAGACCTGTGAAAAAGAATCCATCCTGACAGAAGCACGCTATTTTTATCTTTTACATGCTAATCACAGGGCTCAAACCAACAATCTGTAACTCTTGTGTAAATCTCAGTGTTCTGCAGCCTGGCATCAAGCAAACTTAGATTCTTATTTGTGTTCCATACAGTTGATACTTTTGAGTATTACTCTGCCATCTCCCAATGAGAACCAGACTTCCTGTAACATCCAGGGACACCACAGCTCCAGAAATGGCAATGAAAGGTGCGCTGCTATGTGTCAGCTCACATGCCAGACAAAGGCTTAGATCACAGAGAAACACAGTTTTAAGTATTTTTTTTAAGTAGGTAGGTGGTCAAGAGAGACAGCAAAGCCACTTCTCTCTTTTCACGTCATGTTTCTTTTTTTGGAGTTTTCCAATTCTTTTTTGGCGGCTAAGGGTATTTTGCTCTTTTTCAAAATTTATCAGCTTTGAATAGTAGATAATTAATGTGCTCAGCTCTTTGCCCTGCCGTATTTCTGCAGACTGCAACATTTAGGGTTTTTTCTCATGTAGAAAAATTACTTAAAATACTGGGTATCTTCAATCCCACAGTTTATGGCATAACCACGATATACTGTGTTGCACTTTGATGCTCTAGGGTGGTGTATTTTGAGGTAATCTGCTGCCTAATGACAGAAATAGTTACACTTCCAGAGAGAAACAGATGAAAATGTCCTCCAGCACATAAGTACCTATGGCAGAAGTAAGCAAGCTGTTGTGCTTTCTCTGCCCAGGCCCACTCAATACCATTTATGAAGCTACTGTGTATCGTCTAATGCATTTTTTTTAATTTTCTCAAGCTTTCCCCAAACCAAGGAAATTAGGGACTAAGGAGATTTATACAAAAGTTAAACATTCATAAGTTTGGAAAATCTACAATTTTGGTTTCTACATAATCTTAATAAAAACAAGCTCAATTTTTTCATCCTTTTAAGTTAGGATGCCGTTACCGTGAGGTATTCAAATACCATCTGTAGGACCCTGGGTTCATTCCTTTCACAGAAATAGACAGTAAGTAAAGTAGAGGCATGCAGAGAAGCAAAAGGCATTTTCTTATGTGTTAGGAACTGGTTTAAGAACCATGATTGTCTAGGTATCAAGACACAATTATGGTTCCAAAACAGTTCCATGCATCAAGAAGGCAGGTGAAAATTAAGACTGGACAGTCTGCTTTAACACCTTTTTTTTTAGAGGTTTTTTAATGTAATTATATTATAGTTTTAGATATTTTAAATTTATGCTCCGAGATCCATAGGAATGAAAGAGATGCTTAAAAGGAGAGAAAGGCAGAACTAGAAACCCATATTCAAATGAGAAAGCAATCTATATAAAAACCAAAAAGCCCTATAGACATACATATGAAAACTGGGAACGAGGAAGGATTAACATACAAAATATACAGATTTCCCAAATTAGAGAACTAAACTTCTGTATCCTACCTCTGAAAGACTACACTGGAGTTACTACAAACAAGTGTAAGAACTGTGTCTTCCCTGCGGTTTAATGTGTATGTCTTCTGAAGTAGAATATGAAACTGCCCATGAATTTCTTGCACTGCTGCCTCCTCTCTTTTTTGTAGTAGCAAGCTTCCATAGAAGTTAATCATTTCGGTGTGACTTCTGTTCATATGAAATGGAAATACCTTATGATTATTGCCTCAGCCTTAATTTTTTCAATATTTTAAGTACTGATCATAGCAAAAATTATCGCCTGATCAAAGCAAAGCAAAATCAAGAAACTTGGGTACTGGCTGGCAAGTTTTTCAAGTAGTGCCAATGAAAACCACGCTATTAAGGGATCTTGTACTTCTGGACGGTTTACATTTTTAATTGGCTGTTATTCCACCTTTTTTCAAGATATTCTTCCCACTGCACTTCCTTCCTCCTTTCTGTGCCTCCCCAAATGTCTCTTTCTCTCCATTCTCTCCCTTTTCATCCTTTGACACACGGCTCACTTGCATCTGACTCTTCCTCTAGTCTACTTACAATCTGTCTCACTCTATATATTAAACATACACTACATCAATAAAAAATATCACATATCAATGTATATCAGGATATTAAACAGATTAGCTAGTGATTTAAAGACTGAGAATCCCAAGGCACTTCTGAGGTCTGCAAGGATAAATATTACAAAGCAAGGAGAGGCAGGAGAGTAGCCTGATAGAATTCTTCTGTCTGTTCCAGATGGAAAACCATTTTTTTTTTTTTACCAGAACACCGCAATTTAAAATTTGTCTGATATGAAAGAACATATTAATTTTAAAAAAGCTGAGGTAAAAAATGTATGTTAAATCTGCAGGCAGATGACTAGACCCTGGCCTGAGGTTAAGCTAAGTGAAGAGGATGTGCGAAACTATTGGACACGACATGAGAAATTGCTGGATGTGACAGATAGCAGTGTGAGAAGCTGACACCAGTCACAGACAGCGCCGTGAGGAATGGCTGGATTTCACAGATGGTTAACGGGAATTATGTGAGAAACGGCTGGACTTCACAGACACCAGAAGGGGACTGAGAGCTGTGAAGCACAATGCTACTAGATTCAGCTCTCCCATTGGAAGTGCTACTTTGTGGAAATGTTCAGCTAGGATTAGAACGTGTTCCAAAAAAATCCACTGCAATTATTCAAGGGATAATATATTTCTAATTAAAAGCTCTCCACCTAAAATCCTAGTCCTCCAACCTGAGCTGACCTCCCCACTGATTTGATAACTTGAAGCAGTGATCTCCACCTCCTGAAGCATGTCTACTAGTGAGGCACACCAATGCTAAAAATGAGCTACGCAGATGGAGCAGCAACTCTGCCCCTCAAAGCACTGTGATGACCATGTTTCCATTTCCAAGCTTTAATGACAGGAAGCGTAGTGTCTCTAGAGTAAACAGTGGTCAGGGCTGACTGTAGCAGTAAGCAGGACCTTCCTCCTGATCAAGTTTTGTAACAATGAGATATAATGTAAAAGTTTGAGGAAAATTTGTAAAGTAAAAGTTTGAGAACTACAGATTTAGAAAGGAAAGACATCACATATCTAGTCTCTAAAGCAAACAAAAAGTTTGTGAAGTAAATTGTTTATCCAGGTCAAGGTAAGATGCAGCTCCTTGTCAGCTATAGCTAAAGCTCGAGAACCAGCAGCAGCTAACTTCCCTCCTTAGTGAAAGCTAACATCTTTCTAACTGAACTTGCTCAGACTTCAGCAAGAGTGACCAAGTCATATACTCAATGTTAATATGCTGTCCAGTTATCGAAGAAATCACCTTTTTAAAGAACCAGCTGCTAACTAACAGTTATGCAAGCCATCAGAATGAACCTGCAAACAAATTTTTTCCAGCAGTGCTCCTAGAAAAAAATAGTAGTCCGAATCAGGATGCTGGAATTTAAGGAGCGTTTCAACAGCATAAGTATGTCTCACCTGCTTTCCTTGGACAATGTTAGCAAAAGAGTTTAGAGTAAAGCAAGTGTTTCTTGTGGTTTTGGTGAGAGTGGGAGGACGGTTAGTCCCAGTTGCTGCCTGGTGTACAAAAACCTCACACAGTCAGAAGTGCAAAGTCCTGTTCTATTAGCATTAGGAATGGGCTGCACTTGCTGCAGGAACCAAGTGGTACTTAGGCCTTGTGCCACCCAGCAGAGGCATGTTGTGGATACCATCTCACCACAGAGAAGTGTGGTGAGATAGAAGAGAACCTCTGGATAGAAATCTTTTTGCTTCCACCTGGTGTTTCAACAATTTTTTGAAGAAAAATTAAAGAGAACCTTGAAGAGATTCTTCAAGGTAAAATGAACTGATGAGAATTCCACTGGTTGTGGAGCCAGTGATGTCTATTGGGGACGCAGAGATGTTCTCTTTCCTCTAACTACTGGGCAATGTAAATGGAAGAAACATCTGGAAATCTCTTTTTCATCCTGCTTCAGACACAAAGGTTCTCAGGGGCAATCTGACTTCTCTTTCTCTTGTAATCAGAAGAAAAGCACCATGGAAACATTTCTATTAAGATATTGTAGCAGAGACGGAAAACACAAAAAGCAAATGAAGCAAGCGCCCAGTTTGAGACTACTGTATCCTAATTTAAGCGAATACCTTGAAATAAGCTGGCTGAAAGATAAATAACAAGCAAGAAAAAAAAGAACAATCTCTTTACAAATAAAAGATGATATCCTAAACATTCTTGGGTAGTACAACACCAGCTATCTACAGTACACTCTGCTATATACAATAATACACAATACTTACCCTGTCGTGTAGTGTCCAACCAACATATTTTAAATAACTATCATTCAGGAAGGCATCACTGTACATTTTCATCCAGACACCAATTTCTTCAATACAGACAGCTCTAATCTCAGCAATAGCATCCCTAACAAGGAAAAAAGAAAAGAAAAAGTATTAACGAGATTCCAGACACAAACCATTCACTTTTCATTCCCATTGCCCTAGCTATAATATTTTGCTTTTAGTTTTGATTAACTTTATTATGTAGGGCCTGTAACTGTACTCACTGCTGTCTCACTGATTTTCTGTTCCTTTATGTCCTTGAACTCACTGATCTATCTAATAATTTCAATATTTCTACATTCAGATATGATATTTCCATTATCTCGAAAAATTCTCACCCTAGTTTGCTTTTTAGTTTATTATTCCATCTTTCACCTCCCTCTTTTCAAACAGTATTAAACCAGGTAAAAAAAATGGCTGGACGGCTGAGCCCAAAGAGTTGTGGTGAATGGAGTTAAATCCAGTTGGTGGCCAGTCACAAGTGGTATTTTCCCAAGGCTTGGTATTGGGCCTGGTTCTCTTTAGTATTTTTATCAACGACCTGGATGAAGGGATCGAGTGCACCCTCAGTAAGTTTGCAGAGGACACCAAGTTGGGTGGGAGCGTTGATCTGCTTGAAGGTAGTTTCTATAGAGGGATCTGGACAGGCTGGATTGATGGGCCTCAGACAATGGTACGAGGTTCAACAAGGCCAAGTGCCAGGTCCTGCACTTGGGTCACAGCAACCCTATGCAGAGCACCAGGCTTGGGGAAGAGTGGCTGGAAAGCTACCTGATGGAAAAGGACCTGGGGGTGTTGGTCAACAGCCGGCTGAATATTGAGCCAGCAGTGTGCCCAGGTGGCCAACAGCATCCTGGCTTATATCAGGAATAGTGTGGCCAGCAGGACTAGGGAAGTGATTGTCCCCCTGTACTCGGCACTGGTGAGGCCCTACCTCAAATACTCTGTTCAGTTTTGGGCTCCTCACTACAAAAAAGACACTGAGGTGCTGGAGGGTGTCCAGAGAAGGGCAATGAAGCTGGTGAGGGGTCTGGAGCACAAGTCTGATGAGGAGTGGCTGAGGGAACTGGGGTTGTTCAGCCTGGAGAAAAGAAGGCTGAGGGGAGACCTTATTGCTCTCTACAACAACTTGAAAGGAGGGTGTAGTGAGATGGGGGTTGGTCTCTTCTCCCAAGTAACGAGCAATAGGACAAGAGGAAATGGCCTTAAGTTGCGCCAGGGGAGGTTTAGATTGGGTATTAGGAAACATTTCTTCAATGAAAGGGTTATCAAACAGTGGAACAGGCTGCCCAGGGAAGTGGTGGAATCACCATCCTAGAGGTATTTAAAAGACGTGTAGATGTGGTGCTTATGGACATGGTTTAGTGGTGGACTGGGCAGTACTAGGTTAACGGTTGGACTTGATGATCTTAAGAGTCTTTTCCAACCTACATGATTCTATAACTCTATGATTTTGAATCCAAGCCACAAAACTCCTCTAGACAATCGTTTCTGAAACATCGTCACTGACATTTGCTTAGCAGGCTTGATTCTCTCCAGCTAGAGGTGTAGAACAATTATAAGGTGGAAAAAGTTACTTGGTTTAACCAAAGGAGCCTGACAGAGGGGCAGAATGGAATTCGGTATGTAAACAGATCTTGTTTCATGCACTGCATGAAAGCCCCTGTAACAAAACCCAGGAGAATGTTTATGTTTCAACATTGGTTTCTTCCAGTTTTCTTGCCTTTTTCTACATTCTGGCTGTGGCAAGTGATAAAAGAGGCAAAGACATATCTCAGGCAGACTTATCAGCTGCTTCTTGAGGAGGGGCAGCAGGAAACTGTCTGGAGAGATCATCTAAAGAGATCAGGGATGGAAATGATTTCAATCTGATTGGCACTTTCCTGCCTGACTGACATAGAGCATGGCTTATTTACTAATAATGAACGACGGCTAAACAACGGGAAAAGGGATTGGGGCCATCTGGCCCTTTAGTAATTTCATCTCTGAGACATCTGTTACTATGAGAAATCACTTGTGCCACTCCAGCTGGCACTGCTTCACAGTTCAAAATTTCAGCTGTAATAAGAGAGGAACATAAAGAGCCACTGTACAGAAGAAGGGAATGTCTGGTGCTTTCCAACCACCGGCCTTGCTTATAATTGAGACTCTTGTTCTGTATATTTATTAAAAAAAATTTTGGAAAAGTAATAAACATCAATTTAATTCTAAAACAGCACCAACAGGACCCAAAAATGAAATCTAATTTATGAAAAAAACCCTCAAATTCCAAGCTTCAAGCAAGAGAATAATTGCAAAATAAGAGAAACTGTATGTTTCCTAAAGTCTTCAATTTCACAAAATATAAATAAAATGCACTCTATCTTATGCTCAAGATACTTACTGCATCAGTTCATACGCACAAAATAGTATAACAAAGCCTATGTACTTCCAACCTTCAAACTGGTCCACCTCAATAGGTGCCATCCTACTGTGTATGATCTTCCAGATACCAAGGTGAAAACCACAGTTCCTACATGAACGCAGCAAGCAACTGCAGTATCAGACATGTCTAGATGTGACACTTATACAGTCAAGTCTCTGGTTTTCTTATTCAATTTCAAATTATAGGGAGCAAACTGTACTCTTTGCCTATGTGAAACACACTGATTATATCAGCTTCCAAACAGAATCTTTAAAACTGGTCTGTCAAACTCACTGAAGACTCTATAACCTCAAAACCAAGATAATTGTAGACAAGCTGCATTACAAGCAGAGTAAGGCATTAAATAATCTGTTCCTACAAGGGATTTCTCAAACAGGTTTTAGATACTGTAAGGATGAATGTGCTAAAATATTACATTCAAGAATTTGCACTATAAAAACTGGATTCATTATGCAGTCACAATGAAGACAAGTTTTAATTAAAACTATGAATATATTCTCATATATATGTCTAATTGTCTATTACTTCACACTAAACTGGATTACCTATTCTCATTCATGGAATTATTTTCTAACTTTTAAAAAACAAAATATAGGTGGAAGAAATCAGAATTCAAGACTTGAAGAACAATCTAAAAGACAGGTAAGTATGAATCAGGAAAAAAGGGGAGCCACATATGCAACAGCACAAAGTAGCCATCAAGACATTTCTACCACGAGACAACCTGCTTGGAAGTGAAGACTCAGGCTGTCATTTCACCACCTTATAAATTTACTAACTGTGAAACATTTTGGAAGGATTTAATGGCAATCCCAAAAGAACCCAAGTGTTAACAGCTATTTAATCATGCAGCACAGCCAGCCAAAAATCAGGAAAATTTATCTTTTCTGTAAGAATGCATTCAAGCTTCCCTAGGCAGACAGTGAAAAACTGATTCTTGATTCAAAAGCTTCTCAGGGATCCCTAGGCACTATGGACAAACACTCCCTCTCCAAGATCCTATTTATAATTAAAAAATAAAAACAAAAAAAAGAAAAATGCTATTCAACTAATTACAGGATTTAGTATAATAAAAATTAAACCTCTTCAGTATAATTGAAAATGGGAAAGAATCACGCATAAGGCATGTGAGACTAGCAAACAGATTCAAGTTGCCAGACAGGCAAGAAAATTTGTAAGACAGCAGTTTCCCACTTCACCACCATCTTCCAGGTAACTGTATTATCAATAATAATCATCTGTCTTTTTGCAGGAATCACCAACACAGATTCCATGCCCATATGACGCTGTATCAAATGCGATACAGCTAAAAAGCCTTTATACCTATGCTATGCGTGTGATGAATTGCTTGTTATTAAACTATAATACTTATAATTTTTCACACACAAATATATTTTAGCTTCTTGTCATAGTCACTATGAATTATTTAGTTTTTTGAAAACATACACTATCTGTGGATGGCACTAATACTGATCATACCAGCATTGGAAGTACTTTTGGAATAATTAAAGCATTGTTCATTATCATAATTATAAATTAGTGATGTATTGTATTACTTGCCAAATGCTTCTAGAAAAGAACATAATCTATTCCAGCACAGAAACCAGAACTAATGCTGGATCTACAAATATTAGACATAAAATATATTTAACCTTCTTTTCAGCATGAACTGCAAAGTAATGTCTACGCAGTGGATGGGAAACAGCAAACCACTCGCAGCAAAATTCACAACCTATATTCCTACTCTTAGTAAAGAGGCCCCACATGATGCAGCTTCGTAAAGAGATTTGACAAAAGGGGATCAGGTAAGAAATTCACTGGTTCCTTCTACAATTTTGCGTTGACAAGGCAGGCCCACAAAACTCAGGACAAACCGCAGCAAACAGTGTCAGGAAATAGGTTGTACTAGTTGATTGTTTCACTGGTTGATTGTTTCACAGAAACAATCATCAAAAGTGGCACTTTCATGCTAAATTACACTAGTAATACACAAGTATTTTGATTAAGGCCAAAAGTATTTAGGACCCTGAAACATAGTCTATACTGGATACTTGGGATATGTCAGATGGAGACCAGTATGCTCCTCAGGGTCTTGCTGGAGGCATTGCCACTTGCAACTCCTGGGTTCTCTCAGTCCGTTTGATCACAAACTCATTTAGGTGAACCAAGACCAAAACTGAAAGCAATTTAAGCTAACCTGGCTGATCTGTGCTGACATGGATGCTTAAAACCTTAAAGCATTAGCAGTGTTGAGGGAAAACACCAAGGCAAAAGATGGAGATGACTAGCAGAGCAGTAATTGCTTCAAGACTTCTTGGAAGGATGCCTGACTACACTCTTATTGCACCTCTGCTTGCCTAATACAGTCACTGGAGTTGCTGCTTCTCACATCTCGCTCTTAAGACATAGGGACCTAGAGATAACCTTCAGAAGAACATGGTATTACTCAACATGCAAATTGGATATGAACAGGAAAAAAAAAAGATAAGACGTTTCAGTCAATGGGTTGCGATAAGAGTTTGTCTATGAGAAAACTTTTTAACAAAGACAGAAATGATGATCACTCACCTGCCTCTGCTGTTCTTTGAGACAGAATCTCAAATTCTCAGTCAAGGGACATGAAATGGTGCAGCTCTACAATAATATACCGTTGCCAATTGGACCAAACTATGCCTTTGTCTCCTGTGCACCTCAACAGTTTCTAAACGTTTTGAAGATGAACTGGACAAAATGTCTTTTTTACTTCTTTCTATCACTGTATCATCTCTGAAGCCGAATTAGGAGCTCATAAGGGAAGAAGGGTAAGAAAATTAAGTGCGCAGAGCCCACTTCCAAAAATTCTGGTGAATGTTCTCTTCTCTGCATACCCCATTCCTGGGAAGGGTTCGTAAGCAGCACTCCCATTTCCAAGTAATTCTACCCAGAGTGCTACTTAAATAGCTATTTCAATAACGCGTTACTAAGCTGATTATCCAATGTTCTTGCCAGACCAAGGAATTGTATTATTTGAAGGCATGACTTGAATTTCAAGATGTATCTCTGAAACCAGTGTTTCTCAAAGACATACCATACTAACACCTTTGCTTATATGAAGTATGATACAAGGCTTTGTAGGAAAGGGAGGAGTGTGTGGTTTTAAACTTAATATTAAGGACAAACCCATTTAAGTACCAAGCTCTAACTTTTTGCCTTTCTCTCTTATGCCTCTAAGCGACAAATGGTCTAAGTAATTTCTATCTGTTTTTTCAACATACGTAAGAACATAACGCATTTTCTTGTCACCTAAGATGTGTGTTTCACCTCCTTAGAATAATATATTTAGGGGGAGGAAAAAGGATTTTTCTATGGTTTTATGTGCTGACTGGTTTTTGCACCTCTCGGTCTCCTACCCGCTTCCCCACCAGACTTCCATCTAATATCCCCTCCTTTTTTTTCATGCAACACTCTTGTTTCCTACAGTGGAACTCAGATGCAACTTGCCATCATCATTCTATTGACCCAGTAGGAGGGAAAGAAGCACCTTGGAAGGAGACAGAAGCATCTTCTCTGTAAAGATGCCATCTACATTTGGCAAGTTTTACCTTAATTATCAGTACTGCCAAAACAATACCTTGGGATAGGCTCATTGCATTGCATAAATTCACAAAACCATCATGCCCATCAGTCTGAGGATTCCCGTTCAGGTCTGCCAGAAGTTAAAACTGTAACAGATCTGTTTTGCTGTACATTCACATCCATAGGAATGGTTCTTTGAGCATTCAAAACAGAAAGATATTACAAAGTAGGACTCAAATAAGAATTCTCTGAATCTTACCCTCTGAAAGAGCAATGTGTCTGGACACACATTACTAATTCAAAAGCAGGGAAATAGCAAAACAAAAATTTTGACATGTCAGATAACTGTTGAGAATGATGACCTTGAATATTTGTGATGAATACTTGTTACATCTGAGAAGCTATGTGGCAATAACCTCAGCATCAAAGTAATCTCTGATATGCAGATACAACTGAAATCATAGAATCATAGAATGGTTTAGGTTGGAAAGGACCTTGAAGATTATCGAGTTCCAACCCCCCTGCCATAGGCAGGGACACCTCCCACTAGACCAGGTTGCCCAAGGCCACATCCAGCCTGGCTTTAAACACCTCCAGGGATAGGGCACCAACAACTTCTCTGGGCAACCTGTTCCAGGGCCTCACAACCCTCAAAGTGAAAAATTTCTTCCTAATGTTCAATCTAAACCTGCCCTCTTCCAGTTTGAAGCCATTCCCCCTCGTCCTATCACTACATGCCCTAGTAAAAAGTCCTTCCCCAGCTCTCCTGTAGGCCCCCTTTAGGTACTGGAAGGCTGCAATAAGATCTCCCTGGAGCCTTCTCCAGGCGGAACAGCCCCAACTCTCTCGGCCTCCCCTCCTTTTTTTTTTTTTTAAATATACATGTACACTGCAGAAAATTTTCAGCTTAACTGCAGAGAACAAAAATGTTACTTTTAAGATCCCTGACCTACCAGTATATAGTATCTTCTTACTATATACTACATACCAAAACTATTAGACTCATACGGACACAAAACTGGTTATTATGAGACTAGGACCTCTGAACATCACCATATCCAAGCCCCTACACATGCATTGTACAAGCAATTTTTGAGTATTTCCAAGGCCAGATATTCTATAGCCTCCCTGGACAACCTGTTCCAGAGTTTGACTACCCTCACAGCCCTGTAGTCCTGTTTACCGCAGACATCTTCTCTGCTTGTTTTATACTCACCAACATGAGCTCAGCAACTTGAACCTTACTGAATTTGCTCCTATGTCTCCTCTTTGATGCTAACTCTCAGTTATAGCGACAATAAAAAAAATAATCAACAGACAACCAAATATGTCATGAAGTAATAAAAAAATATTAAAAAAAAGTGGTTCAGGAAAGAGATAAGGAAATATGCAATGAGGTAGATACATCTCCTGCCTGCTTATTAAGAATATCTAATTTTTTAACCAAATCTGCTGTTAACACTAGACTAACATTCCACCTAGAAAATTGTTTAGCTATTTCTACAATTTTCTTTTTTTTTTAATGTGATAAGTGAGCTTTGAAATCTTCCAATGAATTCTACCCTAATCTACAGAAAGAAGATGTAACCTTGCTGCAACACTAGCTTATGAGTAGGAAGACAGCTACATTCTGAATAAAACAGTTTGGGGGGACTTTTTGCTCAGATCAAGGACTTGCTATTTAAGTTACAAAGGTCACTAAGCATGAATCACTGTGGCAGAGTCTGAATCATATTATGGAAAGGGATTTCTTCTCTGGGAATAATTAAGATAACGTTGTTCTGAAATCATTACCATTTGCACATGGGCTAAGGACTGTAAAATGATGTCAAGTTTATAAATCATTTAAACTATTTGAGAGAAGGAATGCTTAAGAACTATTATAGAAGCAGATAATAATTCAAAATACTTTCCTTTTTTCTCCTTTCGTTTTCTCTTCAATTAGCTGTTTTTAACACAGGCATTTTTTCCCCTCTATGTTCTTGCACAGATGTGGCTGCAGAAATTTCAATCTATGTTCTCTGTTCTCTACAGATTACTCATATTCAGGTATATGCAGTAACAGACTCTCTTAGGAGCTTCACAGAAGTTAAGGAGGCCAGAGAGATGATGACTCCTCACAAAAGTGGTTCTTGGGGACAGACTTGGAAGCAGTTACTTCTTCTGACCCTCTCTACACTGGGCCAGAAGTGGTGTCATCCACACCGCTCAGAGCACACCACCACTTGACCGATTTCAGCAAATTCTTCAGTGGTTTAATGGTGTCAGCCTGGGCATCTTTTTTCAGGGCACCGACAAGAAGAGTTTATTTATTGGCCTCTCCTTTGTTACAGCAATATCAGCAAAATCAGGCCTTTACTAACCGTGGTAGGAAGCATGAAAAGAAACCTGGTTTACAAAAGGAGGATTTAAAAAGAAAGAAAGAAAGAAAAAATAAAAAGGAACAGCATGCAGACCATCAGAAGGTAGAATATTTTTCCAGGCCCACACAAGAGCATGAGCTACCCGGAAAATACTTTAAAGCGACTTCTTGTTTGATATAATACACTAAATTCTGAAGGGGTAAAAATGGAAAAATTCTTTGCGTTTAATTTCTTTAACTTTATTACCTACACACCATAAAAGCTGCTTTCATAACAAAATAGCGTGAGTGCTGTACTGAGCTAATCATAATCTACCTGTTGATTCTGTGCACCCATCCCTTCTGTTGCCAAGCAGCTCCAGGCTTACTGACCAATTCCATTGCCTCTCAGACCTTTCAAACCCTCTCAGTTCACCATCCCTCCTTCACAACTTCCTCAGGAGGGAAGAAACAAACGTGTAGCAAATAAAGTTGTCTCACAGGCATGTGGGACAGAATAAGAATACCAGTTCCAAAGAAAAAGAGAAGTGTGACATACGTGTGCGAAAAAAGAGGTTCTGTTGCGAGAAATCACTAGACTTAGATCCCTTGTCTTTTTAAGAGACCACTTTTTGCTGCTACCTCTGATCTCCTTGAAGAGATTCTCCCAGTACTGCTTTCTTTCAAGTATGTCGCTTGGGTACTGAAGATACACACTCCAACTCCACTATGTTGTTCACACTCACATATTAGCACAGGCCTCTTCCAGATCCCCTGTATGCTTTTCTCCATAATTACAATAAACCCTCTGCCCACCTGAACTAGGGGTTCCTCTTCACCTTCTAACCCTCTTCTCATACACCCTTTCTTGTTTTCTGCCATTTGTCTAAAAGATTTTATAAATGGTAAAGTTTTAAACCACAATTTAAATCTGAAAGGTTAATAGCATAGTTTAGTATCCTGGAATTTTATCTTTTGACTTCGATATGTCAATTAACATTTAAAGACCTGGTTTCATCAAGATGCTGCAGATGCTCTGAGGTATCTTGTGATGCAAAACAACCCTAAATCTATTTTAAAAGACTACTGCTCTCTGATAAACCATATTCAAAAATAGCACGCACCAGTCCAAATCTACTGGTTTGTACAATTCTAAAGTAAACAGAAGTGCACGCATGTGCATATTCACACACGCACATGAATATATATAACCTGCTTTGTATTCACAAGACATTAACTAATATAATAGTATATTAACTAATAAAGACTCCCTTTGTGATGTGCTAACACTGCAAAAATTTTTTAATGTTCTTGCTACAAACGTCCAAAACAATTTAAAAAATATGCATGTTAACTGGAACAAAGGCTTTTGATTGCCCTTATGTAATTTAAGGAGGAAAAAGCCTAAAATAAATTGAAGTTGTCGTTAGAGCATACATGGTGGAAAGATCAGAAATTTACTGTTTACACACACTTAAGACATACAGAAGGAAATGCAGAGTAGAGGTACCCAACAACCACAACTGCCCTCTTATAATATGCAGTGATCATTTGATTATTCTCAAAATATGCCATGTTTGTGCTTCCACCTTGGAAAACTTCTTTTTAAAAGACAAAGATTCAAATTCCATGTCTCCCACAACTTCTTTAAAATCATTTTACTGAATTAAAGTAAAAGTTGTGTGGATGGCTCTACTGTGTAATTAATAGGAGTTACACTTAGATTTTCTTCCATTACTTCAGTGGGTTTGATACTGCTTTTGTGGCACCTAGAATATTACATCAGAAGAAAAATCAACAAAGAAACTGCCCTTGACATTATTTACAATTATACTTTGTTAGCAAAGCCTACTGCAGCATGCATTTTCTTACCGGTATCTATGAACAAATATACCCTTAAATATAGAGTTCATCATATTTTCGATTTCATCTTGGTTTTCTTGTAGCTGCAAAAAACAAAACAAAAATAAAAGATGACTACTTACTATAATTGGATATTCTACAATTCCTTATTGGGAAACATTAGAAGACCATGGAAGAGCACTTAATTAAAGGTATTAGTAGCTTCACCATTTTCTACTTTTCCAGCACATGCCTATATTGTGTGCATATACATACATCTATACAAACATATATATATGCAATGCCTTAATGGAACGAAGTTAACATTCTCTACAAACATCAATTAATTTAGTTTCAAATTAGTCCTTTGAAGTGGTCATCACCATTTTTTTTGCTACTGAAATTTAGACAAGTAGAGACTATGTGTTCAGTAATGTCAGCAGTCCTCTAGACATAGTTAAACAGATAGAACTGTGAGTGAACTACAGCTGCAGAAATGAAGCTGGTTACAGATCAGGAACTCCCTCTTGAAAAAGTCAATGTCCCGTTTAAGGAAAGTACTTAAAGATGTTCTCACTCTTAAGCATGTCTTAAGCAAGTTTCTTTAATTCCAGTGCCCATGATAACTGAGTTTCTGAACCAGGAAGCTTTCCAGAATCAGAGCGTAAGTGTTTAACACTGGAGCACACCTGACATCCAGGCCTTAGACTGCAAAAAAAAACAAACCCAAACCCAACCAAAAAACGAACCCAAATGAAAAATGTGTTATGAGCGTGTTTTTATAAATAAGAGTGTTTTTTTAAAAAAAGACTTAATATTTCCTGTGTAACATGAGCACATTTTGTAAGTACTATGGACAGCTTACTTTGTGTCAATGAATCTGTTAACACATCCTAAAGGCACATCTTGGAATCAATTAAAGTATTGTCATACAATCAGCTTTTGTACTAAACTACATAAGTATGACTCAATTACACCAAAATGCAGCTTTGTTAAATAAGATGATGCCAATTTTATACAATCAGCTTTTGGAGCAGCACGACTACTACACTCAAAGGCATCATTCTTCCATCAAGGTGTTTCTTAATATCAAAGCAGAATGCCACAACACGTGTAAATGTAAATTTTTCCACATTTTCAGTATGAAAACCACAACAGAGCCTTGCTAGTACAGAGTGCACATATGCATAAAATAATAAAACCTGTATAATTATGGATCTATATATTTAGCAGATAAAACACCTTAAAGCCAGAGGCAGAATTATGATCAGCTGTTTTGACTTCCTGCATAGCATGAGCTCATAAACACTTTCACCTAGGGGTTTATATTTTTTAAGCCATGTTTATAAACATTTCTACAGTATCTTTCAGATAAGATCTAAAGTAGCTTGCAAAATTCAGTAAATGAAGTCTCCCATTTCGCTAAAATGTAAGGAGGTGCTGTCTCCATTTTGCATATGGGGAAACCAAGGCATTGAGTGTTCTTGACTAATTTATCAAACACCTGTCAAAGAAATTAATTTCATAGTAAAAGGGATTATGTACAAAGGGAAAAGTTGGGTGCACACCAGCTCTGCGTATATCAAAGGGCTGGTACACAAAACAAGCACATTTAGACACGCCTTCTGGGAGAAGCACTATTTTGAGCATCAGCTCAACCCAAATATGCACGGACTAAATGCCTGTTCAATACAGAACCCCAAAGGGAGCATGAATTTCTCATCACTTCTCAGTTGGTTTACTTCGCAGGCTACAGGCAGGCAAATATCCCCAGAAACATAGGGCTAGAGACAACCTAGCACAGACTGCAGAGCAAAATGAGGGTGGGAATGAACCAAGAAGCCTCAGGAGGCTGCCTGAAAAACTAATGAGGCCCTGAAAGGGAAAGGCGAAGCTCCTGCAGAACTTTGGGAATGAATTGTTAATATAAAAATACACCACACAAGAGAGGTTGGAGAGAGTGAACTTTACAAGGCCCGAGAAGGTTAAGATACTGAAGAAAAGCATACTGTGACATTTCTTTGAATAAGAAGTTGAGCAGCACCCTACAAGATTAAGTGGCATAGGTGAGGGGACAGTATGGATGGCTTCTTCCCTCTTCTGCTTTTTCAACAGGGAATTTACAGCTTGCTATAAACACAGTAAGTCATCAGCTACATAACTGATCCAGGGATCCATGTGCTGGGACAGAGCCGATGTAGAAGGAGAATCAGAGATTCAGTAGGTCCATTTGAGATCCCTTTTACTTTTGTGTGCTAACATTTAAAAGATACAATTCTCAAATGTATCCTAGTTTCAGTAATAAATTAACAATTCTTTGAAAAATATGAATTTTCTCCAAAAGTTTAGTTGCTTTTTACACTTTGAGCTTTTGTAGGCCATGTACTTGAATTTCGGCGCTTAACTTCAGGCATCTTGAGAGAGCATTTGTGTCTCGCGATTCCTGCTTTTACCAATGCAAAAGTGATGTAACACTCCCCCTTTAAACCTAAGTAAAAATAAGGGAAACATTCTCTTCTTGACTCAGCAAGCATTTTAAGAAGCTCAAAAAGCCATGTATGACAAACACAAAATTTGAATTACTACTGGCAGCAACTAAAACACAACTTCCTCTATTTTGTGGCAGATTGTTACATCAATCACCTGATTCAGTTGAAAATCTCATTGACAAGAACAGACCTTCATGCACTGCTCTCACATTAGGTATGTAGAAGATGACATGAGAGTGAAACACTTCAGAGAGTGTGTTCCATCTCTTCTACTTCAGATTAATTTGCCACACTTAGCTTGCAAACCATCCCTATATAACTTCACCAAGATAAATGCATGCCTGTGTGTGTGCCTATGAGGGTTTATTACGATAGCACTACATCAAAAGAATCAACTAAGAAAGTGCCAGCACAGAATACTATTATAAATTCAGCATATTTAAACATGGGAAATATACAGCATTATGTTAGGAATTCTCACACAGAGCCATTATGCCATCTAATCCTAACAAATCTCTTCTACACAGGGCCCTCTACTATGCTTCACACCCTGTATCTGAGGACATACTCAAATACCACCGCTCCTCTCTGGCTTACTCCTATGCAACATTTTGATTAGTTTTAGTGAGTAGTGATATGAGAGAGACTGAACAGACATAGTAAAAGTTGAGGTTTGCCAAATGCTCGCTTTTCTTTGAGGGTTTCACAGCCCCATGCTAGCCTGGGCAGCCTTGCTTCCAAGCCTCCCCAGAGCAATTATATACTGCATCTCCAAACACCATTGAAAAGAACAGCCGAAGGAACGGGTCTAGAGGATGTCCGTAGACACAGAGATACTAAACCAAGTTAATCAGTGTAATTAGTGACTTTGTCCTTCTCTAGAAATTCAAAGTAACAATCAACAAATGTGGAATAGAAACTGTGCTCCAGATATTTTAAGAAACCAACTCTGCTTTTTAAAATGCTTTAAGGCTGACATTGAATTTAATATTTAATTTAAAATGTTTCTCTTGCAGTTTGGGCAGGAGAGATTGTTCTTGCTTTGTACCTTAATGCATGATTTTTAAGAATTATGAAATCCAAATAAAATTGTGCTACGGATCATAGGGGTAAAATAAAAATAAAAATACATAACTGTAATTATCCCCAGACAAAGACTATAAAGTCAAGAAATTTTGAGTCAAAGTTATACCTAAAAGAATCCAAGGTGCATACAGGTAAAGCACCCAGACATCCTTAATTTGCCATGGAGTAAAACAGTGGTGCAGGAAATATATTCAAAACTAATACATTAAAAATAATAAATTTAAATCTAATTCACGTATACTTCAATTTTTCAATCCATCTTATGAGTTTTACATGGCATCTTTACAGATTATGGCTGTTTGGGTGCATATGTATTCATTTTCTGCTTGTTATCTTTAAATTTCTTTTAAGTACAACTCTAACACTGAATTTCCTGGGATATAATACTTTATTTAGGGATGATTACAGCAACCTTCTAATGGTTTTGCTCACCTAATGCCAGACTGGTACTTACTAAAAGCGACTTTAATGTCTCCCTAGCTTCTTCTCCCTGAGACCAGGTGCTATAGCCCCCACTCCAGTGTTTCTTGAAAGCAGCTACAAAAAGAAGTACTAATGAGACACTATGTAATAATTGCAGCGATCAAAGGGAGAAATGGGCAGTGCAGTGAGGGACTACATGTGATCCTTTTTTCAAAATCTTTTTGCATAATCAAAACAGCTACTACTTACAACTTGAGACTAATTTTCTTCCTGCCTGGTCATACCATACAAGCCTCAGAATCAAAATTATCCTGTGCGTGCAGAACAGCACACAAACTCAACTGAATGTGTTAATACAAGATTAAAAAATGTAGGCCAAGTAATACGCTTGAGATCACACAAACACAAGTGCAGAACTAATCTCTTGTTTCTCACTATGGTACTCAAGTCACAAACCACCCTGGACTTTCTGTTGGAGGGAATGCACATGAACCAGGAAAAAAAATAATTCATCTTTTCACTTGCCTCTTTTCTTTTCTGAAGCAGCAGCTCCAATCTTTCATTAGCTCTTTTGCCAATCATTTTGTTTCTCTCAGCTTCATACTGCCTCTGTGTATTATCCTGATGAATGCTCAGGTTTAAGGCAACATTCACAAGAGCAGTCATAAGCTTCATAGCTGCAAAGGCAGAAGACAGAATATGACTCTTTACCTGTAGTCAGAGCTAAAAAATATTTCCTCAGCAGATCCATACTCGCAGAAAATAACCACCTTGTCCCTGACACAAGGCCAGCTGGAAAGGCACTTCCCACCCAAGCAATACGCAGATCACTTGGCTCATCTAAAGATCAGAGAAGAGAGTATATATTCCGCATTGAGCTCACGACAATGTTCTTTGCCATATTCTCCAGAAAATTATGCGAGTTCTGAGTGCATAAGGTCAGTGAGCAAGTATGTGAATCTGCAGGATCAGTGTACACCATGAAGCCAGTTGTCATGAAGTTTTATGCATTTATTGACTGGAAAATATCATTATAGATTATACAATAAGGGTAACTCTCACCCAATAGCTTCTGAGGATTACTCAATTTACAAGGGACCACAGCACAGTTTCTCTGAAAGTAAGTCTGACATTGCTCTAAAGTCAAGTCTATAGCTGTATAGAAGTACAATTAGAACTTTATGTACCCATTTATATGCATTTTCACACACGCTGGATCTAATATTGTGCATGTCTATTTTTCTGTATAATTTATTTTTACAAAAACATTTATAAGGGTCTTTCTCATGCTCTGTGTGGTTACGTGGTGTACAATACTGAAAAAACTGCAAAATAATGTAACAAACTATCACATCCTCTCTGGCTAAATGTGCAGCATTGTCTTCAAGGTAGAAAAGCAGCTATATACATAGAGAAGTGAAGCTACTCTTATAGTAACTGTCTTATCTTGCTATTGCTCAAAACTGGTAACTCCAAGAAGCACCCACATGCACTTCTTGCCTTAAGTTTCTTGTTATAGTGAATCATTTCTGATTCAAATTGGCCAGCACAGAGGAAAATTGTGGGGGGATGGGGAAAGACCTCAAAACCACTCCTTCAAGAATAAATGACATTCTAAATGTAGATTTTCAGAAAGTTTATCAAGACTGAGCTCCATGGCATCATGCTGACCTCTGCTCTGCAGGATAGCAACACAATTAAATGTGCAAAAACAAGCTTGAAGGAAATTTGCCCAATCAAAACAAAGCTCTCAAGCTTGTTAAAACAAACAAATAAGTGGCATGTATTATCACTGGAAAATGCTGGAGATCTTCAGCAGCTCCTATTCCTAATGTAAGCGCTAGATACACATATATATAACACAAGAAGCCAGCAGTGGCTTAAATAACTGAAGTTAGTTGTGATGAACCTTATCTTTAGCATTTGCTTATCCTTGCTGGAAGTTTCTAGCTACATAATCCACTCCTACTGATGGCAACTGTTTCTTCCACACAGCACAGGTCCCGGGCAACATCTCTGTGGTGCCGTGGTGTGGTTTCCTGTCTTTTCAATCAAACCTCTCTCAGTTTCCAAACATCTGTCCCACAGAAGGATGAACCAACCAATATAAGAGACCAGAGTGCGTACCTCACTCCAGAATCTCTCTCCTATGAAACAACCACAACCTAAGCAAACCAACATCACCTGGAATTGAAGACAGTATCAGCTGGAAAGAAATACAGTTTCCATCTCAGTTTAAATAATAGACACAGATTTCCAGCAGGCTATCTGCAGCTCTGCACCTTTGAATACTGAATTTATGGAGGTAAACTCTAAACCTGGAAGCTTACGCCTGCGTAATTCATGTTTTTACCATCCTGTTACTGAGTAAGGTGAAGAATGCAGCAGGATAGGTTTCCAAAAGAGTTCAGTCACGGTGAGTTAAAGGGTTTGGTTTTTAATTTTAAAATCAAACTCCAATCAAATCTGAAGTTAGTTTTCCAATATCATTGGAAATCTGCCTCTTACTTAGATTCAAAGCAAGAGATGAAATTTTAAACAAATTCTGACTGAATTTGTTTGACACTCAGTATTACACTTGGAAACTTGAACAAAATTGTAGGAGGTTGATTGCAGATAGACTACATCAGTAACAAATATTGGCAGTAGAAATATTCAGATTATGACAAATGTCTCCGGTAAAGGCTTCAAATATTTGGCATGATCTATGAACAATCCAGGGAGAAGAATCTTCCAACAAGCTGTATTTCAGCACATGAGATGAGCAAAAATGTATCACCTGACATAACCAGCTTTAGACACCTACATCCAAGCCAGTCACCCTAGTATTGCTTTGTAATTGGAGAAAAGTAGTTACATCTAGAGAGCAATTCAACCATGTTATGGGAGACACCTTATATAGGTCTGATGAAATCCACTCTAGAAAAGTCTATTTCTATCTAATCGTATACCCAGGGCTTTCCTTAGATGTAGGTGGGTGTGTTGAAAGGTGCAGTGTGGCTGGGGGTAGAAGACAGTGAGACCTACTACTATGGCCCAGTGCTCCCCAAACTAATGCTTCTTAAGAGTGAAGGCACAGATTTTATTTTTCTGTGGACTGAAATTCTTTGGTAGTACAATTTCCTTGACACTTACTTAGAATAAATTTGTACCCTAAAATACAAAGTCATGAAGACATTCTATACAACAAATGAACAACTAATATATAAAATTCAAGACATAAGCATGCCACTTTTGATTCACAGGATTCACTGCAGGCCCCTGGGTATGACAGGAATCTCTAAGTGCCTCAGCATACTCCTTTCCAAACAAAAAGGTGTATTTTAATCATAGTTATACCATAGATGGTACTTGGATTTGATCAAGCTTTCCAGAGTTCTCAGTGGTGGTCAAATTCCACCTCAATCAAAATTAGGAGTAATTCTCAAAGTGGCTAAACAGTAGCAATTTCTTTGAAAAAACTATTCTCTGCAGTACCTCACTTACCAGCTAATGTACTGGTGTGCCTGAAAGCCCGGACCTGGGAATCTGACAAACCAGTCAGAAGAGAGATCACCGTGTCCATCATGTATTCATCATAAATGATGCTATACTGACACTGTCGAATGAGCACTCCAATGAACTCGCAGAAGTTGGATCGAAACTTCTTCCACTGTGGCCCAGGCATGGTAAGTGGATAATCACCGCTGTCCTGAAGAACAAGAAAATGAAAATATGAAGTATTAAAAGTCTCCCCATTTAATTTATTTTAATGTTGTTGTAGCCGTCATGGTCTAAGTTTCTAAGCTAAACACAATCTTTTTCCTTCAATACAATGGAGAATGGCAAATAAAAACAACATATTATTCTTCAATAAACAAAGCAGCTTGTTGACATGAAACCACTTTTATGAAGACTTCATTATAACTGTTCTAGACTTGCAATATTAGCTCTCTATAGTCCAAAATATGCATTAAGACTCAATTCTGTTCCTTGTGCCTTGGGTTAGGAAGTGGGGGGGGTGGGGTGGAGGGGAAGTATGAGAAAGGAATATTTCAAAGTATTTAAGGTCCAAACCTAAAGAAAGGCTTATGTGATTGAAGGTTTGTACCACTCTCCATCCCCACTTCAACTCCATGTTAATATTCTAATCAACAGGCTGTCCCTCCCCACAAACTGCTTTACTCAAGTTTAGAATTAGAAAGTAAAAACTGCCCTTTTTTAATCTTATAAACTTACCCTCTTTCCAGTGGTCAAACCTGCCTTCTGACAGAAGTAATGGAAATTTTGCTACAGATTCATATACCCCATACAGTTTCATACAACCCATCTTCCAAAGATTATTGCAAGACTGGAGTTTATTTAAGTTTAACTCCTCTCCAAGTCTGCTCTTACTATTCTTACTTCAAGCAATATTGCATTTTAGTGAGGCTGCCCGTCCGCGCCCCCCCATTAGAAAATGTTTTTATCCCCTTCAGTGAAAAAGACTAAATACAATCTCCCTGGTCATCTGCCAATTCCAGATTATCCAAAACATCAAGGCAATAATGCTCCATCCTGAATCTCTCCCCCAAGATAAGAAGTCAGCAGCATCAAAGTTAAATACATTTGTACGTATTTGTTCTGTGTTTTTGTGAAGAACAAGCACTTATATTCTCCCAGGACTTGCCTTATCACCCAGACTGAACCATGTAAAGCCAGTAACATAAGTGTAGAAGAACTGTAATCAAATAACCTTTCACCTAAACTTCATAAACTATATGCCCCTGCAGCAAAAACCCTATCAAATTTAACCAAATAACACACATTTCAATCATACTAAAATAATGATTAAAATTGCAAAGGCAAGCGCTCAAACGTTAGAAAGACAAAATTATAAGGCACTTTCAATGACCTGTCTCATTCATTGAAATGCTGAATTACATTATCTTAATGAGCAGTATTTTTATTTCTAACTTTGAATGTCCAATTTGAGAGAAATAGGAGCTTTGGTCTAAAAAAAAAACCCAAAAAACAAACCAAACAACTCAGAGGGTCGTAAAGCTCCTGACAAAGATACCTCCTAGCATATTCAATTGGTGCTGCGAGTCCTCAGAACTTCTGTGAATCAGACCAAAGCGTTATGTAGTAGAAACCCAGATAAACAGTCTAAAATATGTAGCAGTATCATCAGCTGCGCCATGTGTTTCCAAGTGTTCTTTGTTTATGGCTAAATGCAAGGAACATTGTCTTGTCATGTAAATAGGAGCCCTGCATTAGTCTCATATTTATTTAACTTTAGGACTGAAATTAAAATGTTAGAGCTTTCTCCTCAATGTTTTCCTGACAGCAATTCCGTATGAACACCCCAGACTCCTTTTCTTCTCCCTGCTTACACCTTATTTTCACAAATAATCTCCAGATCGAGTCCTTGCCTGCACAGTACCTGTGGGAACTCTGCACATATTACAGACATAATGTACGCTTTCTAGAGGTATGTATATATAATTTTTTTGCAACAGATCCTCAGAATCTCTAGTGTTGTGCGTAACTACTCACATTTATATGATGTATTCTTAACCTACAACTACATATTAGACAATCCATTTGAAAAGCATATGAAGACTGCATGAAGAACATCTCATCTAGGTGAAATGGGAAGAATAAATAGACAATAAAGCCACTTTATTGGAACTTTTATTCTTGAATACCTATAAAAATGTGATACATCAGTGACACTGACATGTGATATTTGATGATACAAAGGTTAGAAAGCTCAAACCAAAACGAGTTTTTGTCCACCTGCTAACTCTCGCACAAGAATTATGAGGGAATTTATCTACAAAATGCCTGTACTCATAAGCCACACACCCAAATAGTGCAGCAGATGGATGTCCATGGAATTCCGTCCCAAACCGAACCTGTGGCAGCAATGAACTAAGTTATTTCCAAAATTTAAATCCTGTACAAGTGTTCCTCCACTCATGATGAGAAAAATCAGTGCTTCAGTCCCTACCATAAATGCAGAAATTAGGACCAGCAGCCAGCTGATTACTGCAGCACTGATAAGACAATGCAGCAATCTTGCAAAGGTAAAGAAAGCAGCAAATCTGAATATCTTCAACAGAGATTAAGGTATTTTCTGGGCAGCACACTGTGCTAATGAATAGATAATGCAAGATTTTACCCTAGCTAATACTACACTTCTACTTTTTTTTCCTATTAGCTATAGACTTGTAGAAATGATTTATCAAGTCACAAATACGACAACAGGTACTTTATACCATAACAGGAACTATATACCATATATATCCTATGCCAATCACAATTGAAATTTTACAATCTGCTGAAGACTGGGGAAGATTTTGTTTGTCCCATTACGTGTTTTACGCTGAACAGTAACGTAAGCTGCTCTTATTCAAAAACTTATATTTTGGCAGATCTTTTTCTCTGACAATGACAACATGCACAGATCTATCTGAAATATTATGACTGCCTGTATGAGCATAGGTCATATAACATATAACATGAAATAGGTCATATAACAATTCTAAACTTACCATCTGATAGATGAACATCGGTAGAAAACTGCACTGAATTCTAAAATATTTTTCACTGCTAACAGGGTATGAGTGTATTCCAGATTTCAAAGACTAAGATTTCTAAGACTAACAGTTTCGTGCTTTTATACCAAAACCCACAAACTCTTTCACAAATCCATTCAAGTGTTAGGGCAGAAGCTAGAATGGAAACTTTCTGTTAGAACTGTAAAACTTTTGAAAAGTTTTGGGTAATGGAGAAAGAAAGCTAACGTACCACGAACTAACACTTTGAGATACATTGCTTATATGTACATTCATACTGTGCATAAGGAAGAGAGGGTTTTTTTCTCCTTTGAGCAAAAATTTTGACAGTTTTTGAAAAGGGTTTTTTGACAAATACTTTCTTCCATCAGCTGTGAGACAGTCCTCCCTAGAGCAAAATCAATGTTCTTTGGCTTTTAGACAGTGTCTTGGCCATTCTATTTTGTACAATGGGGCTAGACTAAAGACAATATCCAATTCTGGTTTCAAATTACACTAGTAAAAATTCACTGTGTTTTACTAACTTTGGTTGGGTGATGTTTTACAAAGCAAAACTAATTCAGCCAGAATATAGCATGAATTGATACAATCCTTCTGTTTGTCATCGTACACCTAAATTTTATTTACTGTACTCTATCCCACCTGTACAGAAAGGCCCTGAGCGAATACAGCAAAAGAGGCATACATGGCCGTAGTTAAGCACATAGTTAAACGTTTTGCTGTTCAAAGCCATGAACAAAATGGGAATCGTGCAGAAGTAAATTCTGAAAAAGAGCAGTGTTCACATTTATAATTTTCCTGCTTAACTTTTTGAACGACAGCCTTGGCATTCCATTTAGAAATGTTCAGAAAAAGACACTGCTGTCCTGCAGAAAATTCCTGTTTCAGCATTTGTTTTCCTCACTAAGCAAAATGAACATTCAGAATATTTAACACGAAAATCAAAGTTCAAAAATCTCAAAGCTAAAAAGCATTCACCACTAGGAACATTTTTATTTTGACAGAAGATACCCAATCTGAATTGTAATACACTTGTTTCAAACAAAATGCTCAGATCTTTTGAAAGAGTATTTCTTTCTGTAACGCTGTTCCAAAATGATAATTTTCATGTCAAGTTACTATTTGGTTTAAATTGCCATTTCAAATTAACAAAACATTAATTTGCAGACATCAAACAGAGCAGAATGCTGCAAAAGCCTGCAGTCCTCTCTCAGGAATCTGGAGTTCTTTGTTGTATGATAGCAGTTCCAAGAGATGAACTTCAGAATCCAAAATACCACCACCAATTTCAGTGGGATGAGAAAACTTTCTACAGTTCTTCTTACTGCCTGCTCTTATTAACCTCTCTAACACCCAGGATGCACAAAGACAAGGACATCCCTAAAGCCGTACAAAGATATATGAGGGCCTAAACAGATCCAGTCCAGGGCTAGCATGAACCCAAGCCAGTTTTGGCAGAGTCAGACTTGGCCAGGCTCTCTTATCACCACCGGGTGTGAGCTTGCTCCATGCTTTTGTGTGATAGTACACTTATGATCTTAAACTGGCTAATTCACAAACTTTTCAGTACCAGTATTTCAGCACTCAGATCCTAGTCAATCCACAACCCTGACTTTTCAAGATGAGGGACTGTAACTACCTTTTCAAATTATTTTATTACCTTTTGCTTTTCCATTATTATTCTTTCCTAAAGCTCATGCTGACTTGTTATTCCTTGTCCAATAGTTTAAATCGCTGCTTTGCTTCTGAATGCAACTTCTCATACTAAGACTTTGCTTATCCACTGGTTTCTTGCCCATTGCATTTTTATTTTAAAACAGAAGTATATTGACATATTTAATAATGTTTAAAGAACTATTTGCATACTATACCTCATCAAATTCTTCTGTCATTTTCCTTATGATTTCTGCATTTTGCATGTTCCTGAACATTTCAATTCTTACAGTACCTGTAATGCAATGAAGGAACAAAAGAAATTAACAAAACCCTTTTTGTTACATCAAAATATCAATGTTTTGCTACTGCTAAACTTACAGCTCAATAATACATATGAAAGAGTATATAATGCAATAAGAACAGGAACACATTGAACAAGACTGCCTCTTGAAGAAGTGGGGGGGAAAAAAATCATCTGTCCTGTAAACTGCTGTCAGATTTGGAGTTAGTGAAATTTTCCATCTTTTTACTCTTTACAACTGAGCAAATGTGATATAGAAGTGGTAGAAATGTAGGACTCCTGCCGTGTCTGCAGTTACCAAGTGGTTTTAATTTCGTGTGCAAAATAAAATGAAGACCATCCTTCAGTTCCACAGCCACTACTAGTAATTCTCCACTTTTTACGTCAGATCACCTGGATTACAGATATACCATGATCTCTACGCAGAGACAGAGAAGTGGTTTTCAAACTGCTTAGCTCAGGACCAGCACAGCTTACTGATTTCGGCACAGCACTGTGGGAATGGAGCTACAGCACCTGCAGATCACAGCAACTGCATCACACAGTGCTACTGTCAGCAAGTTTTTCCCAAAACCAAAGGCTCCAAAGGGCTCAGTCAAGATGCGAGCCAGCTTGGGACCAAAACCAGCCAATTGCACCTATGTTATTCCTTCATCTGGATTATGCCATTCCCCCCTGTTACCTGAACAGCAAAGTCGACAGAATTAACTTTTCATTGCAAATTGAACAAAGCTATCAAAATTGAAAATATAACAACACAATAGCAATAAAAGAAAATTCTTGTGAGGTGATCCTAAGTTCAATCAGTATAAATGAATATTTTTACACATTATTTCCTTTGCAACTACACATTGTCTAAATATTCAGCCGTATAACACAAGTCAACATAAAGAACATTTTTTTTGCTACTGCACGATCTTCTTTTTGCCACTTCACAATCTTCTTTTGTTAATGGAGGAAATGCAGAAAACTTAAGCAAACCGCACCACTACAAAACCCATGCCAATAACGTTAACATTACAAAGACGAAGTCTCCCTGCTTTTCCAAAAAGTTCAATTGGATTAATGATCCACTGCACGGCTCCAAAAATTCAAACCATCATACACAGTAGAAGCTTAACAGCTAATAGTATTAGTCCTTGTACAAAGGAAAAATGCAGATAAGTTAAGCATACTAAATATTATGGGAATGTTTGAATTCTGATATTTTAGTCCTTGAAAATCAAGCATTAGAAACACACGCATTTCAAAATATGCAAGCACAGTTACAGCACACTGATCCTAAGTTTCTTAGTAGGGGTACCATTTTACAATGAAACTTAACTATCGATTTCTTGAATTGGTTGTGCTTCTTCATAAAGTAATATTTACTTGTTATCTATTTCATACTGGGTAACACTGCCAACCTCAGTTCTAACAATGGTGATTTAAGTTTGTGCATGGTAATTTCCATATTTATAATGAACAATTAGTAATGCAACATATTAATATATAACCCAAGAGAGTACTACCATATGACAGCTGAAGACCCGTTTTATCAGCTTTGAAACAATCTCTAAATGCAGCTATATTTTAATGTCTCCTCCAATATTGAAAGTTCTGTTTTGAATAAGTGAAACAGTTTCAGTATGTCTCAGTGCTTTGAACAGTGGGCAGCTATTCTTAGAAATGCACCTCAGCTGCATTAATACCTCTTTCTCTCACTGCATGATGTCATCTGTACTTCTCATTGGTAATATAACCCCCATTGAATAACCTATTGACCTTTGATGTTTTATTTTTTATAGCTCTAATTCTAATTTTATTCAGATCTATTTATGACTTTTGTTAATAGCCTTAAATGGCTTCCATAAAATACATAAACATGTTACTTTGTCAAAAAAAGTAAAAATACCATAAGCAAAATGCACTTCACTCAATTCAAATCTCCCTTCAACTTTGTATGATTCTGTTGTGGTTCTCTGTATCTCTTCTCCCTGAGGATACACAATGCCATTATACTGTGGTGACTATTACTAGTGGCACAGGTATTGTTACTTCTTACATGACCTCCTGCATGTTACTTCATAGTCAAGTCAAGTATAATTTTTCATAGAATGGTTTAGGTTGGAAAGGACCTTGAAGACAATCTTGTTCCAAACCCCCTGCCCTGGGGAGGGACACTTCCCACCAGACCAGGTTGCTCCAAGCCCCGTCCAACCTGGCCTTGAATACCTCCAGGGATGAGGCAGCCAAAGCTTCTCTGGGCAACCTGGGCCAGTGCCTCACCACCCTTCAGAAATTTTCCTTGAACAATTTTTCTCAAGGAATCCATTTCCAGGAGGTGGAAAGGTGCTTAAAGCACTGCTTCTTTAATTCAGCAACTTTGCAGATGCAGTAACTGTGCAGAGAAAGCTGACGGCTCGTACTGGATGCACACACCATCCATGTTACCACTAGACAGCAAATTGTACACACTGTGCCACAGACCCACTAAACTGGTCAAGGGAAGAGGCTGCAAACACAGGACTACAGACCACAGACAGCTTCTCTTGAATCACGGAAAGGCTTTTTACCTTCCATGACTAGAACTGAGACAGCATCATCTATCTCCTGTGCACTTTAGGATTCCTACTGATCACTGTGCAGAGGTGTTATATGTTGTAATAATGTCACAACACTATTTTAACTAGAGAAGAGAAAGACTAAAAGGGCCTATACAAAATTGGATGAATACGCTTTAAAAAACAACAAACTGTGCACAAAACAAGATATAACATTTCCAGGCGATATAACATACCACAGACTCAGTGGCTTCAAAACATATTTATAGTGAGAACACTAACCAGTTATAATAGTAAGCCCTGCAAAAGAAAAGTAGCAACAAAAATCTCCAAGAGCTTTGTAAGGTGTGTCAGCTCTCAAGTTTGAGCACCAACCAACCTTTAATACCGGGAGTTAGAGAGTGTACTCTTTGGATGCAGGTTGTCCCACAACTACCTTTCCTCCTCTGAAACAGAAGGTACTAACAACTGCTGGAAATCAGGGAACATCATCATACCAAATACTACACTCTGGTATTTCTGGTATTTCTATAGGAAAGGGAAGTTTATACGACAGGAACAAGGCCACTGCATAAATGGTACTCCACCTATAACAGCCCACAGTCATTTAAACACTACTAATGAAACCAAACTACTCCCTAGTAAATGGACTCCTGAAATCTAAACTCCTGACAGTTGGTAATAAATTATATACTATCTAATATACTAACCATACTATATAGTCAGTTTTAATCTCTGGTATCTTTATTCACAGAAGTTACACAGCCAATTTTATCCCTTCTCTTTGGGACCACCTGCCCAAACTGAGTAAGCTGCAAGAGAAGTGGTGGGAAAACTGCAGCTCGAGACTAAAGTTGATGGATATAAAGTAAGCCCACTGCCTCCTGCCAATGAAGGATTAATCGTGGGACCTTAAATTCATGGTGACTGATTAGTATCTCTCAACCACACAAATTGAAAAAACAGTAACCAGAAGAAAGATTTATAAAGGCATCAAGATGAAGACACTAGAATATTTGCACTGGAAAGTATCATATGAAAAAGGCAATGTAATCTTTTGCATTAGCTGAAAGTTGATAGTTGGGATCAGAGCACTGGGAAGTAATTTTGACTGCTGAAATTGTCAAGACAGGGCAAGTTGAATAAAGATCTTGCAAGGATGGATGATGATTACAGAATTGCTGGATGGGCAATATTTCTTTCCCTTGATAACATTCAATGTACATTTCATACACCTTTCTCCCCACTTACCATTTAGATCATAAGAAATAATCGACTTCTACAATGTCTGTAAGTTTTTAATTGTCTCAGAAGTGTTAGTGACAAATCTCCATATGAAAGATGATAAACAAAGACTGAAGTCAAACCATAAAGAGCACGTTATTTCTCACCGCTCAACCTGGGTCATGGTACACTTCTGTAACACTTCATTTACTGTTCCCAGAAGAGAGCTGCCTGAAACTAACCAGAAATTACGCCAATAAAAAAAAAGCTTATTTTCTGTGGCTTGCTCACAACCACATAGGAACACTGAAGTAGATCTTACCTCATTGGAATCAATAGGCGTTAATCATTAATCTAAATGGAAGCAGTATTGGGACAGTTGAAGCACATCCAAATAGACGATGAGACTCCTAAATCCCATCAGGGCTCCTAACTTTCAAATGATTTCTGCGCTTGAAAACAGAAACACTTTACTGAAACCCTAAGTCAGGAGTCTAGAAAGAAATTAGCCTAAATACTTAGTTGAATTTCAGCTTTCACAGCACATACAGGAATAGAAGACCCTTTTATTGACTTATTCCCCAGTTCTTCCTGTTGCATGGACTCTACATTGCCCAACTTCTGCCGCCTATGATGCAGTATTCAAAAGCCAGTATCTTCCTAAAAGACACAGCCCTAATTGATCCTTAGTACAGCTTTAGACAGTGAACTCTTACTGAATGAATCAGCAGGAATCCCAATGAAACAGAAAAAATGTAAGCCTCATGCAATTAAAACCTTATCAAACAGAGAATCACAGGCAACTGTTAAAAAGAATTTTAATGGTTCACCTAAGTCTACCCTCCTACAACAAAATCAAAACCAAGTATCTGTCAGTTCCCAAAATATGTTTGAATGCATTCTCTGAAATCTCCCTGCAATCTTAACTCCTTACCATTCATCTAACACACAGTATACATAGGAAAAGTGTATTCTCCTGCTACAGTCCAATTTTTTAATTGACCTCTGCTTATTAATTTACATACTAGAATATAATTTTGTCATCCTTAATTTTGTTTTATTTATTTCATGCGTTGCTCTGATTTTGTCCAATATGCTCCTGCAATTCTTGAATATTTACCTTTAATTATTTGATTTTTCACATTCCATTTTGATTTTTAGGCCATTCCATAGCGGATGATCCAAACAAGTTGTTCTCTTGCTATAATTCCTATTCCTCCTCTGAGTTAAGTTATTTTGCACTTGAGTCTTGAATATAATTTTTTGGAGCAGGAAGCTCTTCATTTTTTTTAACTTGGTTGTGTTTCCCATGCAGACTCATGTATCTATTTTTTCAGTACAGCGTCTTCCTTTTTTGAACACCATTATCGTTGCTCTGCCCTTCACTTTGCTCTCACAGAACTAGGAATATTGTTATTTTAATGATTGAGCTCATTGCCATCCCAATAATGAGAATTACGTCTAGAGAAGTGTTTTCCATTTGTGTTCTCCAATCTTCTTGTATCAAAAAATCACCACCACCACATTGCAAGAATTCACTGGACAATCCTTAACTTGCTATATTCTACTCCTTGATGACACCTTGCTAGTTTAAGTCCCTTCATCTCACAACCTACTGTACATCATACAACTCTGTATACTGATTAAAAAACAACAATGAAGCTTTTGTATTGGGCCTTCTTGTTTAGATGGTTCATAGTAGATGTCTACAGCAGAAACTCCCAGCTTCTCTCCCCTTCTATCACTGTCTAGACATTTTCAAGAATGATATTCTAGATTTCAGAACAAATATACATGTAAATGTTACACAGGACAAGGATTTAGTGTCAAGCTCTTTTTCCTTAATTATCAGATCTTGATTTCGCTAAAAATCCTTCCAAGAATTTTTTTTTAATTAGATAAAGACTAGAAAAGCCATTACAGAGAACTGTTAGCCCCACTGTGAGTCTTAAGCAGTATAAGAAACATACAAATAGAACAGGTTTCCATGAGACAGCAGAGAAAAATAAAGTAATTTGTTACTGGTCATAGTGAACAGATACTTGAGGGTAGAAACATGTTTCTCTATTGCAATGTGATGTTAAAGCTGAGAAAATCTGCAACAAAATCTAGGTTCTGGAATGGAGGAAGCTTTGGTCGTTACAGTCCTTTCATGGTTCTTATTGACCTTTTGTGCTCTCTCCTCCCAATGCCTGACTGCCACCTACAGTTCCTACTCTGTGCTCATTACATGTCCAATGATGGCATGTACATATAACATACACAGTAATCAACTGAAACAGAAAGAGGCACATTCACAGGGACCACTACTAAAGAATTTCAATTTTACCTCCTCCATAATAGAAGGCCCAGGAATCTGTTATTGTTCTGGTTTACCGAACTTAAATATAAACAAGAAAACACTTTTTACTCACTGTCATTTGAAAAATTAGCTGAACTGTTTCTTGCTGACCATTCACAACCAACTTCAGCCTAAAGGAAGACATCTTGTCCAGTATAAAAGCCTTAATACAATCTCTTAATGTTTACTAAAATGGAAACTGACTTAAAACAACCAGTAATGTTAATAGCACCAATAGCTATAAGTAGTATCAATAAAGGTTGTCAAAAATGTCAGTAAAGATGGGAGGACTTACTGTTTTCACTATCATCGGGCTCAACTGTACTAAACAGTGGAATTCTAGTATAAAAACCTTGCTATTTCTGACACCCAAATTCAAGGATATCAGTTTCATTTTTAGAGTGAGCAATTCTGTATTACACTTAGAATTTCAAAGTTCTGAATGAGATTAAGAA
The DNA here is from genome assembly GCA_008711295.1 of Anarhynchus alexandrinus. Classification (NCBI taxonomy): domain Eukaryota; kingdom Metazoa; phylum Chordata; class Aves; order Charadriiformes; family Charadriidae; genus Anarhynchus; species Anarhynchus alexandrinus. The sequence goes on from VUYV01000238.1 coordinate 1,304,373, forward strand.
GTTGACAATTTCATCTGTATAACTAGTGTTTCATATAATTTGAACTGTTCATCTCTTAAAAAAACCAAACTGTTATTTGATCCCGAAGATAACAGTGAAGGTAATGACTCCCTCATTACAGATAGAGGAAAAAATACACTGAAGACTGTCAGAAATTTTTACAATGGGAGACAATGATTTGTGTCAGTGACAATACAGTTATTTCCCCTTTTTGCAAGAAATAAGTACACATTCTTCTACTAAAGAGTGATAGAAACTTAACGTCTACTATAAAGAAACCAAAACCTACGAAATACCTAAGCTCCAATAATGTGTGAGAATTTGCTACTTGCTTAAACTATCCTGAGTGTCAGAAGAATAAAAAAAGAGAAAAATAAAGAATACAGGAGTGACCCAAAGAACTATATACCATTCAATCCGATTGCTGTGCCAGACTGCAAGGTGATGTACTACAGAACTGGTGGTCCTATTCAAGAGTTGATGTTATTTTTGTGAAGTAATGCTTCACAAACCCCTTGGAGCTCCATAAGGCATCAATAAGTAGCTAAAAGTCATACATTTATGCAACAATTTTCAAAATCCTATAATGATCTCCTTCATCTTAGTTCCTAAAGAAGTTGATATGCAGTAACAAAGATTTTCAATTTCCGTTTAAAAGACAGGAAAGTAAAAACATCAAAAACGGTCAGTTTGGTCAGAATGGAATGAACCTATCAGTAGATCTTTCTAAGCATTGGTGTTGACAAAAATGTGCTAAGTAGCAGATAGAATTGCTTTGAAAGAAAGAATGATAATGGAGCAGACAAAGTTTGCTGGTGACAGAATTATTTAGAACAGCTAGAATTAAAGCTGACAGCCAACACTGCCAAAGGATTGCACAGTAATGAAATCGATAAAATGGCAAATAACTCTCCTCAGGAAAAAAGCATGCTAATTCCACAAACAACTAGTAGACAAAGAAGTAGGCCTACATAATTTAGTACATCAAGAAATAGTACAGTTCATGTGTTCAAGTCTTAAAATTTTGTTAAAGAAAACTTCCTTTCTCTGAGTTTTAGGCAGACAACACTGGTTTCATACGGATCTACAGTATTTGCATTTGGAAGCCATAAGCTGCTTTTCATCTTGATGTTAATGCCATTGACTGAGTAACAGAAGCCAAATAATAACCAAAGCCACTGAACTTGCAATCTAGTACTAGTACTGAATGATTTCACAAAATAGACCTATTCATGCTTTGATGGCTTGAGGCAGTAACTCTCACAAGGCACCCACCTTTTTGTCAGATAACTTCAGACTTGAACAACAGCAAATGACATGAACAGGAGTAAAAAGCTCAGGAGCCTTTGCTACCCCAAAGGCAGTGCTTTGTTCCTGTTAAAGTCTTAATGCTTTTGTGCTTGGAAGCATCCACAACTGCAGTCATCCAGCAGCCGCACCCTGCCCTGCATTGCCTCAGCTCACTCCGGCTGAATGAGAAGTCTGTGACCAAGGAGAACACTTATGCTTGAGGAGAGAGGGAAAGTACCGACTCCAACATGTTCTTGGGTTTACACTCCTCCGAAACTTTCCACCTATTTACTTAGTTCTGGTTGAAAGATTCATTTCTGTGAGCACTACTCATTGCTGCAGTTTCCTGCACATCTGCTGAAAGGCAATGTTTGTTAAGAATACCATTCCTCACAGATCTGATGAAACAAACACTAACATATGGATTTTTGTACTCAGTAACTAGCACTAGGTGTTAGGAAGAGTGCAAGTACAAGTAGTCACCATAAGACTACTCTTGCATTTGGCACTAGTTTGGGTTTACCTGAACTGCAGGTTCACACTTTGACTACTGGATTTAATAGTGTCATCTCTTAATTCATTTGTACTTTTCATATTGACAAAACTGTGCATCAATGAAATCTGCAGTTTAGCTCTATATTCCTTAAGAAGGTGCTGCATTTTATTCTTAAGGCTGCTGCCTAATCATTTTATTTGATACACCTGAGATCTTTTTTTGCAAAGAGTGAATAACTGTTCTTCTATTTGCTATTCTTTTCCCCATTGCTTGGGTTTTTCTAATTTTGTATATCCTTTTGGAAATGGGATGGTCAGAACTGTATTCAACGCTCAAGATGCAGGTGCAATGTAAGTTTGAGAGAGATATTTTTTTTCTTTGTTTCTAATATACACACACATAAATGTGCCCTTTATTTCCAATTTGTAACATTGCCTCTCAGAGCACTGCCAAGCAAAGAGGTTATATTTTTCAATTTATTCACAATGATAGTACCAGTACCTAAAAGGGGCTTACAGGAAAGATGGGGAGGGACCCTTTATCAGGTAGTGTAGTAATAGGACGAGGGGTAATGGTTTTAAACTGAAAGAGGGCAAATTTAGATTAGTTATTAGGAAGAAATCCTTTACTGTGAGGGTGGTGAGACACTGGCCCAGGTTGCCCAGAGAAGCTGTGGCTGCCCCATCCCTGGAGGTGTTCAAGGCCAGGTTGGATGGGGCCTGGAGCAACCTGGTCTGGTGGGAGGTGTCCCTGCCCATAGCACGGAGGGTGGAACTAGATGATATTTAAGGTCCCTTCCAACCCAAAACATTCTATGATTGCAGGCTCCAGGATCAAAACCTTAGTTAACTACAGCTTATCACTGCGTATGTGGAACCAGACTTTGGCTGCACTCTGTCAGAAGTTATTGAAATCCACCAGTATAAACATAGGCAGTTCAGAGGCAGAGCTGAACATTAAATGTAAGATACAACAATGCAAATATTTGAAACAAGACCATTTAGGTATATTTACTCTTTCAGAGTGCTTTTATCAAAGACTGTTTTCACATCTAGACTCACCCCTCACCTGCGCAGTTAACATGCAACCACATGAGCTTCCCTCTGTGAGGAGAGAGGCCCAGTGCGGCCCTGAGCTCTTCCCTCCCCTTGGGTGCAGATCTTATTTATGTGTATAAATAAATAAATACCCGAGGGAAGGTTGCGAAGACAAGGGAGCCTGGCGTCAGACACTTCTCAGTGGGGCTCAGTGACAGGAGAAGAGCCAGACAGTCCAAACACGAGCACACCGATAGAGCATAAATGTGTAAGCACTTCTGTAGCCAAGGGCAGAGTCAAAATACTATTGCCGTTGGTAACAAGAGGCCACAGGTGCGGTAACTGTGCCGGGGTTGGTCCTGCGCAGCCCTAGTCCCCGGCTGTTTGGCCAGTCATCAACGCTTTAGGAGTACCTGCTGTGTGAACTGAAGCTCAGTACCAGGTGTCTCCTGTTAAATGCACAGCTCAGGTGTGGGATAATATAATAGCAAAGGCCTTGAAAATATGCAATCTGTCTGATAAACTGATTTCAGCTGAGAAAAATTGCTTCGTACCAGTACTTTCTACTTATAATGTACCAATATACTATCTTTGTGCTTTCTACAACATTTCACCCCAGTTTATAAAGCAGTTTCAAAAACACCAAGTACTCCTTGAAGGAAAGTACTGGAAGAAGATTCATATACTACAGATTCTTTATTATGCATTCTTCTGGATAGCTAAAAGGTTTAACACACCCATTTTGAAAGTAATAAACAGATAATTATTATTTTAAAACAGGCGATTTATTCCCGTTCTGTTTCCTATGATTTTTATCAAATGTTTGTCTGCGCAAGGTCAAACTCACAGCTACTTATTTTCCTTAGAAGTCTAGAATTGTAGAATAACTACAGCTGGTAGGGTTCCTGTCAGCTAGCCCACACCTTTCCAGAGCAGGGGCAACTAGATCAGGCTGCCCAGATGAGCTCCCAGTATGTCCCAGCATGGTGACCCCGCAGTCCCCCGGAGCCCTTATGCCTCCAGTACCTGACTGCCTCACGGCAAAAATGTCTTCCTTTATGTCAAACTGGAATTTCCCATGTTTCAACTTGTATCTTTTAACTGCAAACCTATTACTACGGATATGCACGAAGAGTCTGGCTTCACCTTCTCTCTAGTATCTCATTATTTGAGGAAAGCGGTTAAGATCTCCCTTTTGCCTTCACATCTTGAGATTGAGCAAGTCTGCTCTCTCAGCTTCTCCCTCAGGAGAGCGAGGGCCCCACCTTCTGCTAATCCAGGCGGACTCTTAACCACATCACGCTTATCCACATTTCCTGCTTCAAACAACTTCAAACTCTCTTTCACAGCAACCATCCACATTCACTTCAGTGTCCATCCAAGGACATTCACTACAGAAGTCCCTCCTTCCTTCTGCCTCTGTGAATTTGCTTGTCCCACCTGCAGGTTCATGCTGACAGGACGCCTCAGCAGTGACCCACAGACACGCCGTCAACCTTCAACATCCCTTTCATACACGTTTTTGCCAAAGGATATTTTCTTTACCAGAGAAACACAATGTCCTGTTAGTGAATGTCTAAATTTCTCCCGATACATAAAACAAAACTCCATAAAACACGGTACCTCCGCTCACCAGGAAGTTCGGCGGCAAAAGAGAGCCCCAGGAGGATTCTGTAAGCCAGGCTGCCCCCTCCTTCCCTCAGCCTTTCTGCTTCCCCTGGTGAAGCACTGAGCCTTTCCTCACGCCTGTTACTCTCCTTTATAGCCCTATGTCTCAGTGTTTCTCAGAATTGGGAAAGAAGGGAAGATGAAAGAGAAGCCCTAAAAAAAAAATTTACAAGTAGAGAAGTAATTATCTAGAGATCTTCAGCTGATGTGACAGGCTCCAGACCCCACAAAAAACAGTATCTCGTGAGAAAGAAAACAAAGCAACAACAAAAAAAGAAAGAGAACCCTCTATGGCACCCTTCCTCCCTCACAGCAACAGGCCAGGCCTTGCACCGCAGGTCTGACGGAGCTCGGCAGGCCAAAAACGCCGGTCCCCTGCAGCTGCTGAGGGACCGCCATACTCCGCCTCTTGTCCCTCAAGACAACTGATCTTGCCTTATTTACCTCAAGGGAGCCATTGTCAACTGCCGGAGACCTTTTCAAACACGCCTCTGAAGAAATACACTTGGTACAGGCCTGCTACAATTTTGCATAAACTGCTTGCTGCTGCGGTATGTGGGAAGGCATAAAAGCAGCGTTGGCCATTTGCAGCACCTTATCAGCAACAGCACCACCAAAGAGACCAACAAGAGCTCCAGGCTTCCCACAGCCCCCCCTTGCTTTTCACAGTTCCCCAGTCACCGGGCAAACACTGACTGGTGTCTGCCCATCTCATTTATTTTATGGGGGGTGAAAGAAAAATAATAAAAAAATCAGACATGTTAAACAGACACTTTGTAAGCACTGCAAACAGAGCTGTAGCAGAAAGCTAAAGAACTTCAGAAAATGAGACTGGAGATACAGAAACGTCTTTGAAATTACTTCTATCTAAACCACTTGATTTCTCTCATTAAATGAAAGCCACCATCTACCCGAAAAGTTTCTATGCTTTTTCTATCAATCCAAGAGAAAGAAATGAAACTGGTGTGCATTTCTGCCTGTAAATATGCTGCTTAATACATTCTGAACTATTTGTTTAAACCAAATCTGACTGGATATAAAACGTTCCAGTAAGTTTTAGAAAAGCAGGCAGTTGAGTAGAAGCTAAACGCCACGGCCTCCACCTCTGTTCATCTCCTTCAGCCTCCGACGGAGGCTGGAGAACGACAGGGACACTCGCGTTGTGAATGCTGCTGCTGCGTCACGAAAAGCTTCAGCTGGAGCACACCAATCTCCTTCCCAGCAGTGTTTTGTTCCCAGCTTATCGAGTTTCCAAAAAGTTACCAGCTGCTTCTAAATTTTTCTTAGCCTTAGATGGCATTCAGAACATCATCTCTCAAAAAGAGTTATCTGACACTTCATGAGCACGTTCAACAGCTTTTGTATAACTCAGTACTGTTCATCAACACAGATACTCTAGAAATCACTCTTCGTTACTTCTGCTTCTCACAAAATCACTTATTTAGAGTGTACTAAAGACTAAAGCATTTAGTGACCATGATCTGTGAAAAGGCAATGCAAAAGTTATCTGAGCTGGCTCAAAACAATGCCTTTATCCTTCTCTCTCCTCATTTAAAAGTATTCAAGGTGAGAGAAGTTCTTATTTTTCACATAATTATTTTTCCTGCTTTGCTAGGGAAGAAACTCCCGTCTTCTCTTATTTGTTAGTTCACTCCAATACCCCTTTTTACTTTTTGACTATCTGAAAACATGCATGGAGGTTTTTCTTTGTCTAACAAATTGCAAAGAATTTGAGAAATCACATGCAAAAATTGCATAGTCTATGTGCTTCGAAACTAAAGCAGAAACTAAGAAGTGCCAAACTTAAGATGCTCTGTGCAACCTGGATTTACTTTATGTGTGTGTAAACTTTGATGAGTCACCAACTTACATGGCTGTTTACTATTCTGTCTAGCTTCATTAGCCAAAGAAAATAGAACTGTTTTTTTGAACTGCTTAGGAGTTGTATATGTGAAATGGATGTATGCAGGTATCCCAGGTAGGGAAGTGCATGAAGAAAGAGGGTGGTCTTACAAGAGGAATTGGTTAGGATGCTGCAGATTGCTATTTCCTTTCACTTCTGAGTTCCTGTAAGAGTCTGGACAATTTAAACTATTTCAAAGATGGTCCATAACGGCACATTCTCCATTTTTCCAGGCATCTACCTTGCAGTGTCATGGACGAATTTACAAAAGTGCAGCATACAAACAGTTGTAACTGCATGTACACTGACCGTAACACCTTCCTTCAGGTACGTAAAAACCTCTAAACTTAAGAAAAAAGGGAAAAGCTTGAATTAGTAAGGAAGAAGGCTTAGGATAGAGTCCTGCTTTTTCCTTATTGCAAATATATATCTATTATATAAAATTAAGAACTTCAAGATTCCATTCCATCAACTTTAAGAAATTTTCTATGTATTGCAAGCCTAGTCATTAAGCAACTTGAAGAGAAGGAGTAGAAATTAATAACAGCTATGGTTTAAATATGTAATATGTTATCTGAAAAAAAAAAATCCTCACAGGAAATAGCAGAGATACTGTACCTGCTGTCTCAAAGGCTTTTTGTATCAATGACTGTGCCTGGATTAGCGAGTTACAGAGCAGAGACAGGATCTTTATTTACAAGGGATTTACAAAGAAAAACTAGTTGAAACCCTATAGAAAAAAGCCCTTGAGGAATTTTTTTTTTTATTGGAACTTGGCTACTATGGAAAAGTAAGAGGAAGCATCCTATTAAAAGTGAAGTTAAAACAACACAATGAATATTTGCTCAACATCTTTTGGCATGGGTAAGAGAATAAGAGAGCACAAACCAGAGCCAAAATCAGTAAAAGTCCGGACACGCTTGTAAAAAAAATAACGCAAGAGGGAACTGTCACCTCTGAACTGAGAAAAGATAAACTGCTGGTAGGTCTCATGAGAAGGGTGGAGAAAAAGCAATACTACAGCAGCTCTAACTGAGATCAGCTTTAGCTGTGTGGAACAGCACTTGGAGATGCAAAATGAAGCAAGAGAACACACACAGATCACAAGTGTTGACAAGACAAATAAAAGCAGGAATGTGGAAAAAGGAGCAGAAAATTGAGAAAGCTCAAAATATAACTTGCTTCTTAATAGCGGAGGTCTAGGGTTTACTAAGTATTAGAGTATTAGAGAGCAAAATGTAGAAAAAGATACACCTATGTAAAATTAATAATAATAGAAAAACAAAACTTTACATGAGTGAAAAAGCAGCAAGTACTGAAAAGAGTGCTGAAAGACAAATAGTAATAAAAAGAGGATGAAATACAAGAGGGAATGAAGAGTTTGAGTACATTAATTAACACAAAGATAGTGGACTCAAGGGGAAAAATTAATCAAGTACCGCTAAGGAAAAAGGAAAGAAGAAAAACACAAGAGGAACACTGCAAGTAAGGCAGGTTTAATCTGGAAAATGGCTTAAATCCTTATTACAATCTCCTCTTGGATTGTTTTGTATCCTCTACCTTACAAATTTTAGGATCAGAATTAGTTGAATCAGTGTGTTTTGCTCAAATTAAAAATGGCCCTGTAAATACAGAAAGTAGTACCATGCCAGTAATACTATTCTTTGTAGATATCCAAATGCAAACCACCATTTTTGCAGCCACAGAATAAAGCAGCCACCTTACTCCGCTGGTTATGTCTTACACCTTGGTGGAAAACTCTTTAAAGTGGGAAAAAACAAAGCAATACTTGGGTAAAATAAAATATTTTAACGTAACCTACAGTTAATGTTTTATTTTGTAAAGAGCATTTAGTTTTCTCAGTATTTTGTAACAAACTGCTCAGAATTTTTTTTCTTTGTTTCCCTCCCTCCCCCCCCAGCTATTAGCACTTCAGGCAATCTTTCCTTTTAAGGTTTCTCAGTGCTCCCTCTCCCCCACTATCAATTTAACATGTCTGGAAGTCTTAATATCAGGTTGTCTTTACTGTAATATGCTCACATTTTTAAGTTTAACCATAATACTGAATTTTCTGTATAGTACCCATTTTTTTTGTCATAACTACATTCTCAGCTGTAACTCCATGTCAGCACAGACTGCCTGGTAATTGCTTTGTTGTCCTTCCCACATCAAGCTTTCCTTGAAGTCCACAATAAAAACACCAAAGGGTGTTATAATACGGATCAACTGGTTGACGAGAATATTCAAAAAATGAGTTACATTTTTTATTTATAGCCCTGTTCTGCAGTATATCCTGGCTCTATCATTCTGCAGCAGCTTAAAGCAGCCCCAGAACATACTCATCAGATGAAATGAGTATACTGCTATTTTGGCTGTTGAAGCAAAGCTAAACCACTGGGATGTACTCCTGTCCATCTCTCTCTTTTCCTGCTTACTAAGCTCTTCTGTGTAGATGTGTGCTCACAGAACACATTCCTTTCTTGTAATTTCTGGAATCCATAATTTCCTCCTTTTGCCTTATACTTACCTGCATTTAAAGGCACAAGTTTATCTCTTCATTCCACTGTTACAGATGTTTCAGTTTCCCCTTCTCCTCGAATTTTCCTTATTAATGAGATCTAATTCATGTAATTATTTTTTTCGTAGGATATTTAGTATTGTTTTGCTGTTATTACAGGCTGACAAGAACTAAAAAGAAATGCATAGAGGACTGCCCATTTCAAACTGCCTGCCACCTTACATTGTTTCCATGAGATCAAAGTCTCAAAATACCTAAGGGTTAAATGCATTTTTCAAAACAGTGCAATCTCTTTCACTGTTTCTAATCAGAATGAACTGCAAGCTTTGCTCAACACCGTCAGGCAGAAAGGAACACTACCAGGGGGTGAGGAGTGCAGATGCTCGCCTTCCCCAAGAGCAGCTTGTTGCCTAGTCTTCCTTCAAATCACCAGGAAACATTAGCCACTTAGTAAGATCAATTCTGTGTGTATTTCCCTAAAAGAAAGTGAGGGGATATCCATCTGTGCGTTCATCTGTGCATTTTAAATCTAAACCCAACCCCGGCAGTTTATCTCCAACTTGTTTCATGTCTTCACAGCTCAGGAATTAAACTTGGTCCATAGCATTGTTCTTGATTTTATAACCTACCATGATCGGAGCTAAGTCAATTCAAGTAAGTTCTACTATTAATACTGTATGCTACGATAAATATAGTTTACAATTAAAACAGTGTACCATACTAATATGCATCACATTATACTGTACTATACTAATATTACTCTAGTACACAGTCAAGATCAATTAACTTCGTTGCTTTGAATATGTTAAAATTCTTCTTTCCTTCCCCAACCTCTGATAATTTTTTCTCCCTAAAATGTATTAAAGACCTCTGTAATCACTGACTTAAGTTTACTAAGCTACCATTCAAAAGCACTGTCAAAACTAAATCCAACTATAATTTTATATCCCAATTAAGGAGGTAAAATAAATAATTATGGCATTATATACATAATACAAAGTAATCACTGGCCAAACTATCAGACAGCCAGAGCAATAAAGTAATATACCAAGTTAAACCAACTGACAATTTTTATAGGGCACCCTGTCTTTCTCAAGACCAAACAGCTTATACCCAACAGTTATGACTGTACCCTGATAACACCTTGCGAACTGCTGAACTCAGCCACAGCTCCTTATCAGCAAACCGTTTACATCAAGGGCTGCTGTCAATGCAGGTATCTCAGAAAGTTAGGGCAGAAGTTGGCTGTCACAGTTGAGTTAGCAGGTAAGAACCACGGAACCTAAGAATAGGTCAGAAATACCATATGAACATAGTTTCACTCTTTGATCTTAATTGATGCATTTTTAATACACAGAAATAACTGGAATGAAATGAGAAAGAGTGGAGAAAAGAGAGTTATGAGAAGTCTCTACAAAATTCCATGTGGGACAGAGAAGATGTATATGGAATGATTTGTTATGTCTCAAAAATCATCCCAAGGAAGTAGCCAGTGAACGATCAGAGAGCTAAATACAGTCATTTTTCTACACAGTATATAACTGAAGTGTAATACTACTGTTACAGGCTACCATGGAATCCAGAAAAGAAAAAAAAAGGTTAAAAATTAGATGTCAAACAAATGTGTAAGTGAGAACATCCTTCACTGCTATTAGACAAAATGGTTCACAAGAGCTTGTAATGGGCCTGGGCTGGTACCTTTCCTGTTTGCAACATTCTTCTCTAAGCAGCTACAAGCGGACCAGACACACAGGACATACAGAGTGTTTAAAAATCTTTAGAGCTCAAGTGTACTCTCCCACCACCACCAAATTAAAATAAATTTAAAAAAAAAAGTATCTCTTTGACAGAAGTATAAGTAACTCCAAACGTACACATCTTAAATTAAACTCTAAGTCACGAATTTAGCTAGAAGTTGTCAAAAATATATTCAACAGTGAAACATCGTATGATATAAGGGAGAACAAGCTGTATTCTGCATACGACACCAGTAAGTCAAACTTCTGCACCAACTATAAACCTCCACTATCTTGATCCTAGGCCCAGAAGACTGGAGTCTCCAGCAAAAAAAAAGCCACAAAACCCCAGAATTACATTAATAACAAATCTTATTAAGAACAAAAAGCAATCTAACTCTTCCAGGTTTCCTGCATCATTATCATTAAGACTAAACCCTTTGTAACTCAGATAAAGAATTCAAGACAGTTTGAATCTTTTATGATTCCTTTGTTAAACAGGACTTAAAATTCCAATCTGTTACTGAAATACCCTCATGTGGCACCAGGAATCGACTGGCGTATATTTTCGTCTATGTATTAATGGAAAGGATCACATCTTCTTGAAGCAAATCCAGTGGTGATTGGTTGAAAAGACTTACAGTTCAACAGCTGCTTGGAAAATTACAAATCAAAGTGTTGCTGATCCATAAACTCGATCTTCTCATAATTCAGAGCAAAAAGCTACTTTGTCCCTGGTTGCTTGCCCACTAGCCAAATAAATAAAGCAAGATATGTAAACAAACTTATACCTTTCCTCTGAACCTGAAAAGAATGTGGTCTGCCCATATTCTACCAATGATGCCACACCAGGACGAAATTTTGATTTCTAGTCAGGCAAAATACTTGAATTTATTTTCTTCTCTCTTTAAAAGCAAATACATTAGTGTATGTGACTCTCTACTTTGAGCTGCAAAAATCAGTTAAGATTTTTGCTTTGCTACGCCATAGTTTTAGAATAACCACCTCAGTGCAGATTGGAAGTAACCTGACTTCAAAGGCTCAAAAGAAAGAACTTTAGTGACTTACACTATATTCCCCACTGATGCTTGCTTCACAAGAACTGAGAATCCTCAGCTGGCTCTAAACTTAAGTAAAACCTTAAGGCAGGAAATTCTTGTGACGAGACTTGGTGTTATGAGTAGAAAGGTCACTTAGCAACTTGACTGGCCCAGCAACTCTTGTCTTTTCCATTCGCTTACAGTTTCAGGCTCCAAAACTTCTCACAAGATCAGAGAGGCTGATTTACAGCTGCAGTTAGGATGGCATTGGATTCAATGCCTTTTTACAGTTATCAAAAAAAAATCTGAAGGGAACTGTTTGAGGACTGTGGTTGAGCTGACTTCAAACAAGCATCATGTGAGCAATAATCCATGGAACCAAAGAAGCTCCCTACAAATACACCGTTGTTCACACAGCCACTTCGTACAGGATTAATTCAATGGGAAACACACATGCTCCAGTTGTCAAGATTCGCTATTTCTTTCAGTTCGTAACTTTGGAAATAAAAATGGGACTCTGGATAAATCCAGCTCTAACTGGAAGAAATTACTCATGTTGTTATGGGGATCCATGGAAATACACCTGACCTCACCTGGTGTGTTAAATTTTGGATTTTTGAGTCTTCACCATAAGGAAAAAACCTAGCTGTCTAAAAGGCAGGCAGTGAGAACACAGGAGTAACAGCAATCTTTCGTTAACCTCAAAAGATGCTCTCTTCTTGAAATGCATCTCCCTCCTCTTCATCAATGAAAAAAAAAGTCACTTTGTATGGCTAATTAACTAATCAGACTTGAAGACTATAAGATGAAAATCAAAACAGGGGGCAAAAAAATGGTTTGAATCAACACAACAGAAAATTGCCATGCATTTATGTCACCACAAATTGAAATTCCACTACAACCACCAAATCCACAAAACTATTCTCAGCCAAACTATTTGGGAAAAAGGTATTTATTTCCAACAAATATATGTATACTCTCCTGTTATAGTTCTCAATTTAATAAAAATGATGTTACTTAGCAGCACTGCTAGATCCCTCTGAAATGTCCTTATTATACAATCACATAATTAAAGTCACTTGCATGATATTCCATTTCCCTATATAGACCATGTGATGTACTTATTAATCAGCTTTGGTCTCCCAAAATGAAAATTTAGTCCCTTCTTTTAATAGTTGGCCATATAAAAATTGTCTCCACAGCTTTTGTGCAGACCTGCTTTGCCACATTACTTTGTTCTTACGTTTTAAGAGATGCCAGTGCACTGCAACTGTATGGCTTCCCTTTAGAGAGAATGTAGTCTCTTCCATTTTCTTCTAGATATCTTATTTAATTCATTAATTTTATTGTTATCCACCTTCCTGGACTCTAAATATTACTTCCACCTCTGACCCCAGAGGCAAATTAAACCTCTGTGAAACTCCAGTCTGTCCTCCCTCTGGAAGAAAAACTGACTTTAATGAAGGTTACATACCTTTGCTGGTAGTTCAATGATTTTATTCCTAAATTGTTTCTAAGTCCCGGAGTGTGATCTGATCAGGTTGTGATCCTTACTTCATTAGTTTATTTCAGGATCTCCTTTTTGGATATTTGTGATAATACTTCCAAAGCAATTTTTAGGACGTCAGTAGATAAGGGTTTTTTGGTTGTTTGGGGGGGGCTGCCAGGTGGAGGGGCTGGTTCTGTACCTGGTTCTGCATCTGGATGACAGAGAAACTTTTGGTAAGAGGGACTCTGTAGTTGCCCCTTTTACAGCCCTGCATAGTTGTGTAAACAGAAGCTCAATCCAACTTCTAAAATAAAATGGCAATTTGATTGAGCTGCAGCATTTAAGTTAAAAAATATTCACAACTTCCCTTAAAAATGCTTGACAGAATTTGCTGCATTTCAAATAAAACTGTGCAAGCTCTTAACGGCCTTCTGTTCAATTATGTACCTTCTTTTCTCATACACCACATCTCCTGTGACCATTTATGTATTTGGTATCCTTTCACTTGAGATACCTATCCACCATCACCTGTGGTACTGATACAAAATAAATCATTGAGTCTTTCTGAAACTTCCAGTATTCATTAACTGCTCTTTCTACACATTGATAATCCAAGCAGATTATTAATTTTTAGGCAGGTATCTTATTTCCAACAGTTTAAAGAACTTCTTGCTATCTGGTTTTACGAGATTTCAAGAACAATCACTTCATAATGTCAACAATTCTTTTTAAACCACTGTCATTTTTTGGTTCTATCTTAGAAATTTATCACCACTACTTCTCATCACGGAGCTACCTGCATTACCTTGTGGTTCAATTCATACGGTCGGCTAAATAATCTTGATCCAGGAGTCTGTCCTGGGAATAAACACCGTCAATAGGAAATGCATTCTTGTCATACTAAATTAGATCTGAAGTAAAACTTGTTTTAGCGGTTTAATTCCTGTAAATTTTGGGATGTGATAATTTCTAGAGTCTAAAAAAAAGTTTATTTCCAATAACATTATTATGGGCTATATCTATGAAATTAAACATATCTACAATAAGTTTTCATTCCCAAGGGCTGCTAAAAGTATTTCTAGGCCCTTTCCCCATTATCACAGTTTCCTAAGTCACAACAACTTATATAAGTTATCCAGAACACTTATTTCAATAATGATGAAAAAAACAAAGCAAATAGTAGAGACTGTGTTAAATCTGACAAACTACATTAAGGGAATCTCAAAAGATGATGTTATGACTTTGTAGAAGCTTACTTCCACAACAGATGGTGCCTATTAAACTCCCCAGACTACTCCTGAGGGAAAAGGCTTTGTGATCAGCCAAAGGTGTTTTAACCTCATAACTCTGGAGTTCATCCCTTTATGAAATCAGGCAGTTTCGAACTGAAATACCCAGGGCCCAATGCTACAGGTGGAGAGCACCAATACCAGTTGTCCTAAGCTGAAATTTAAGCTAATGCTGTTATCAGAAAGAAGTGCAAAACATTTCTACTAATGTGCTTGCTTCTCAGTTGATGGGTTATTCAAGGGCCGGGTTCAGCTCCGCTAGGGGTTCTCAGTTCCTAATTTGAACGAGGGCACAGAGACCGCTCCTCACTGTTCCTGCGAGATTTGATAATAGTTTTCTACAACTCCCTTTTCCACTCTTCCAGGTACCCAAATACGTTCCACCGTGCTTCTTACTCAACACAATTAAGGAAAAGACGACAACGTAGAGGTGAAGGCCATTTACACCAGTTTCCCTGCAATGCGTTTGACCCTAGCAGTGCCAGAAAATGCCATAACTTCCCGTTAAAAAGAGGTAAAATATTGTAAGCCTTGGCTGGTCATGGTTCAGGTTAAGAGACGACTGAGGCAGTATGACCACATTGATACAGAGAGGGAAAGAAGGAGGTACTAGTGGAATGTGACCAGCACTGTATATGCTTAAGAGCCCACTTTCCTTTTTCCAAATTTAGATGTATCTTTCAAACCCAAGCTGCTTTTCCTCTTCTTCTACTGTTGAATGCTTGCAGATTAGGAAAACATTGGATTTGTTTTAACCACTTCTCTTGTGCCAGAGAATAAGGCTTTTTCATTAGAATGTAGACCTTTTTAATCATGCCTGTCTTTTTCTCTTCAAAAGTAATTACCGAAGTGTGTACTAGCATTGCACTTAATAAAATAAATCTATGACTTCCTTAATGCAAATGAAAGAGAATCGTAATTACACTGTTTGCTGAGAGAAATATCATTTTTGGAATTTAATTCCTACTCTTGGTGTGGAAAACTCTGACTCAACCTTCAGCAGAATTTGCATCTTTGGAAAGACTACAGACAGGAGGAGCCTTCCTATTTGTAATCCAGTAAGAAAGTGCTAAGATCTAGTGGCACTCAATTGCTTTTCATAATTAGTTTCTGTCTTCGCAGAAAGTACCATCTATATCACCTAAAAAAAAAATAATCCAGCAATGCATCTAATGCATAGGTAGAGACAAACTCACATACAGGCATAATTTGCTCACAATTCTTAGAACAATACTGTAAAAAAAAAATCAAAATAATGTTTTTTTTCTTATCTGCTTAGTACAGAGGTGTCCCTCCTGTAACAAATCTGCATTATACAGAAAAAACCCCTAAGCAGAAAGAGGAAATGCCACAGATCTGGCTAGTAAGACAGCAACTACTCTGAATCATTAACACCGAGAGGTATTTATTGCTCTTCTCTTAAAAAAAGTTGTCGCATTAAAACACCATCGATCTGAGAGAGACTTCTCAAATAGTAACTTTGTAGTCACATGAGTAGTACCACTTTCCAAATCAATATGTATGTAATTAAATGAATAGGGCAGAAAACAAGTAGTAATATTTGATAGCCTTACACAATTTATCTCCAATGAGCAGTGCCAAAAATAAATTTACAAGCTATGAATTTACTCAGTAGTACACAGGAGTAGAACTGAGACTTTGTTCCACACTTACAAGGAGTGCTTTCAGTTTCAGCAGAGATTTGAACATGTTATACAGAACTGGCAGTGCAGAACTTGCTCGGAGACTGTAATTTCAAAGGTAATTCGTCTTTCCTTACATTATACATTTGCTCTAAAACATTCTAGTATCACAAGTTCTGCCAATTATTTCAATAAATTTATTTTGAATTATTTGAAAGTTTATATTTATTCATATTAATAAATTAACAGCTGATTTTAAGACAGCTTATTTTTGGTCTGCTGTCATACTTGAACACGAATAGCTCAATATATTCAGGTAGAAAGTAATAAAAAAAAATATGTTTGGTTTAAATTACTGTCACTCCTGTTAGCTATTCATAGGGTAAAATCTTGGACTGAAGTCAGACCTCAACACAGCAGGGATTTCATTCAGATTTTGAAACCACGGACCACTATGTGCCCTTCATTCACGTCACCTGTACTGAAAGGTCAGCAAATTCCTGCATTTTTTTCCCCCACCAGTTTCTGGCAATAGTAGGATGCACCTTTTGGGAAGAAGAAGCTGTCATTTCACAAGTGGCTATAAAACGTGATGCACTATTTAAAATCTTTTTTACGCTTTCAGATTTATTTCATTTTTCAAGGCTTCCCATCTCCAGAAGAGTTAGGGAGATGCAAAGCTTAAAAGGAATTGATTTTAATGTAACCATATTAATTGTCAAGTGTTTGATACGACCTTACCTCTCCTCATTTCAAGAGTTGAACTGATGAAACATTTAATGCATGTCTGATAATCTGATTTATCTACCATCCAAGCCAGTTAATAATTTGCATCTTATTTTCAGTTTGAATTTTATAAGCTTTCACTTCAAGATAAATACACTGTAAAAATTACCTCAAGGCTCAGAAATAAGAAGTACAAAGTTCAGATCTGGTTTATCTACACCACGCATGACATTAAAATTAAGTCATTTCCATCTTTCAATCTTACCTTCCTCTTTTGGAGTGCGGTTAACAGCATGTTTTTAACTGCCTCATATAAGTATTGAGGTTATATTTATTTTTGTATACTATGCATACAAAGTATTTTATAAATCCTTGACATTACTATGACTTAAATCATGTGTGAGTAAGCATCAATTTTTTTACTGTGCATTAGTCCACTTTGCCGCTTCTCCCCTGTACTCACACACTAAAAAGGGATTTTGTTGAAAAAACTGAGAAAGCATCTTTTATGCCCTTAATAAAAATACAGGCTCCAATGCAATAAACAACATTCTTTTCCAATTTGTTCAAAATTCTAAATGTTTATGATATCAATTTCTTAATAACACATGAATGACTGCAGAGATAAGGCTTTTTAACACATGCCAAAGCCAACAACATTTCTCACTAACAATTTGCAGTTCCTTACAAAAAGACCATTTGCAGGAAATTCTATTTATCAAGCAGTCTTCTTTCCATGCTCAATAACATCCATCTCTATAAAGCGGTATTATTCCATCCATCATGAAACAAAACTGTGTACAAATAAATCATAAAACATGATTTTTTTTACTCTATTTACAATGTTATATCCCCTATTAAAACATTATTAATCAGAGTAAATAACACTATTTCCTGGCTCATTTGCTTTCTGAAATCCTGTCCAACAGCAAAGCAAGCAGTTGTTTGTTCGTTTCTTTCGCCGGACCATACAATGGCCACTTTACAGTGCTTTTTCCTGCTTTTAGCCTTCAATTTCCTTTGGCAAAAAAAAATCTACTAGATTGCCATTAATTAAGAGCATAGAATATTAACAAAAATCAAAAGTGGGCATGCATCCTACATTCAAGCAAGCTAACTCACAACTCCCGCACCTGTTGACTCAGGTTGTACCATTCAATCACAGAATTTTTCAGAGGAGCTTACTAGAATAGGTGAGGAAGAGCTAGAGATGCAAGGCTCACGCTGGAAGAGAACGTGGATACCCAAGTGTCTGATTCACAAGCAAAAACCCACAGAGAAGTCCTGCTTTACGCACTGGGCAAAAAGCTCATACACAGATTTCTGCTTACTCACAACTGAAAATAAATAGCCCATCCCTAAACACCACCAGCAATTAAGGTTGACAGGTGGCAGTTTGAACACTTGTTCGTTAAGGTTTAATTCCACACAAGAAGCTGAAGAGCACATTTCAAGGGGGAGAGTAAGATATGACAGACTTCATACAGAGGAAATCTACTTGCCTCCTTCACCAACTACTCCTAAAAAAACCCCCACTCTTAGTGTGCCAAATCACAAAACTATGTCAATGGAGAGCCCCTTACAATCCAGAGAAGGCTACAACACTGCTGAGAATTTAATGGTAAGGGAGTTCCCCCGGTTCCGTTCCATCAGTAACCGGTGTCCCAGAGCTGTCTGATGAGAGGTTAGGCTGGCAGTGGGTGCAGTGCTCAAACCACTTCTGAAAATCCGCTTAAGAATTGACAGGTTTCTGGCTTACCTATCAGAAAAGAAATGAGAGGGAAGGAGAGGGACGGGAGAGAAAGAATGGGAATAATTTCACAATATGCTTGAAAGCAGTCAAGTAGTTCTCCTCTTCAACTACGTGAGAGACCTTTTTTCCCTGCAAAAGAAAGCGGCTTTTCTTACATGGACTCGATGGGTTGGTTTGTCCTTCACAGCTTTAAGAGGCTGTTTCAACCACTAATTGCTTCTGGTTAGGAAAAAAAAAATATATTTATTCCACAAGCATGGCTCTCTGCCTTCAAAACGTAGAAAGGTCAGAGTGCTTGTGGGGTTTTCTGTTTGTTTTATATCAATAACAGAAGGCAAAAGCAGACAGCAATGCAGATGCCCAAGTCAGCTCTAAATCCATGGAGCTCCAGAAATGGAAACAGCCTGGTTGTCATAGCAGCGGAGCATGATACCTGAGCTAATTACTCAGTCTGAGCGGCAGAGCTAATTAGCCCAGATGCAGCATCATACTGACACAGTTACAAACCTTCTGGGACCTGGGCACGCATATTGCTGATTAGACATTTCAGCTTGCTTGCAACTACCTCACAGATCTCAACATACTACACTCTGCTTTACATAAGGGGGAAAAAAAAAAGAAAAAAGGAAAAAAGCAGAAAGCAAAAATATGTTCCTGCAAAGAAGCAAGCACTGGAAAAGAGCTCTCAGAAAAAGCCAGAAGGCTCTGAACAGTGATCTGCGACTCTTCTGCAAGAGCGGAGGATGCCTGTATCCACAACGCTACAGACCAAACGACAACATTTGAAATGGAAATCTCAGTGGTATGGATACACTTCCACCCCCAGCCAAGTGAAAGTTATTTGAAAACTCGATTCATCATTACGACAACCTAAATTCAAAAAGTTCCCTGTTATCTAAAAATGCAAAACCCTAAAGTAAGTTCCTGACAGAGAAGTAAGAAGGTAAATACAACACCACCTGCTTTGCAGATTGTGAATACTGTGGAAAACAAATACCTACTACCAAAAAACAAACCTGTTTTTTTCAAGGACTAGAAATAGCATTTATTTGCTGTTTTTCCAGGAAGAAAAAGTATTTTAAAACTAACTTTTTCATCTTTCTAAGGTACTATCCGATACAAGATCCTCGCTCTAGAAGCAGCAATGCATTTTAAAAGTGTAGGAAACAAAAGTGACTAGGTGAGTTTATCAGTCCTTGTTAACTATTTTTTTCTGCCATCAAAATACAATGTAACATGGAGAAGACTACAGAGACAAACAGTGAAAGGCAGGGATTTTTGTTGGTGTTCTTGAATAAAAAAAATAGCAAGACAAAGGAAAAATTCTTTAAGAAACTGTTTCACTTCTTTGTAATCAAAATCAGCAAAGGCTACAAACATAGAGATTGAGCAGGTAAACCAGTGGAAAGATGGCACGAAAAGGGATTAAACTTCTCTGCAAATCTAATTATTGAATTGAGATGCTTTTGGTAGTTCAATGGGGCAAACTTCTAATTTATACCAATTGATCTTTTAAAAACCCAGGAAGATTACTGAAGTCATGCTAAAACCAAATCTCTTATGTTTTAATGGACATTATTGTATGAACCAGAACACATTATACAGAAAGTAACTGATTAAACAGATACTAAGAAGACTTGACAAAGGACAGACGTGCTTGAATATTTGGTTTCTATTTATTTAAGTTGAACAGATCTTTTAAGTTCGCCTGCAAAATACATTAATTTTACAATTTTTTAGTATTAATAATTCACATAGCATGCCTGCTTATTCATATTTACAAGAGATCGCTTCTCATTTCAGGAACATCTCTAAGCAAAGCTGGAGGATGCAAAGAGGTTCATTCAAGCGGGTGCACTGCCCAAGAGAATGGGATAAATATACAAAAATCAATGTTTCTCTAAACAGAAAGATATTTTTGTCAGCATCAATACTGTTGCTAAATAAAACAGTTTGGTGCCTAAATAATTTCTGATCAAAGACAGAAAATAGGCACACACTCTTCACCTGCTTAAAACTTTTGAAAGAAATGTCAAGCTAAGTGCATTTTGCATATATTTAGAGATCCAGTAATTCTAAGCACTATTTTAAATGGTAGATTTATAAACCTAGTATCACTTTCAAAGTTTCCTGAGGAACCTCCTCCTCCCAAGCTAGTTGTCCTCATCCTTTGGGTTAATGATCGCAAAGTTAGATAAACTATCAAGTAAGCATTCAGATCCAAAATTGGGAAAGAAGGCTGAAGAATCCGAGACAATGTCAGTGGAGCAAACTGAAAAGAAGAAAGTTTGGGAATATTAAGGAAGATAAAGCAGCCATTGAGATTCATGAGGAGCTGTTATTTATCAGCAATGGAAACAAACAAGAATGGCAACAAAACCTTTAAAGGGAAATAAAAATGTCATAATAGAGCATATAACTTTCCCATGAAACAGAAACTTGGTCTTCCTCATAAATTACAGAAAATCCCCAGATTTCCATACCTCATTTCCATTAAGGACCCCTTAGTATCCATTTTACCTTAAGTGGACTATCGATAAAATCCACTCTCTTCTGATAAAGTTTTTACTTATGCTAGAAAACAGGCATGCTACTGGAAATTGGAAAGAACAGAACTGTTTGTGGGGATTTTAACCCTGTTTACAGCTGTTACTGTACCCACTGCAAAAATTTCCACAGAGAAATAAATCCCCCAAACACACTATAAACTCAGGGGATAAGTAATTTTGCTTCCTTTCCCGTCTTTGCTGTTTGGGACCAGAAGGCCACTAAAGCAAACTCAGCAGAGAGATATCCCTGAGTGTACAAAGTTGAAAATGAGTACTGAAAATGGATAGAACGTCACCATTTAAAAAAAAAAAAAAAAAGTCACAGCCACTCGAAGCACTGCAGCTTCACAGCCAATAACTGGAAGCTTTTCTGGGAAGCAATTGCTTCAGCAGCATATGGTTGAGAGTGGGCATTCAGCCTGCATCACTCAGTAACAAGAGGTTTAAAAAAATATGAATCTTCTGAGATTATGAGAGTGCTGCTTTCTCTAACAAGGAGAAAGAAAGGAAGTAGAAATTAGAGAGCAGCAGGGGAGTGAAGATATATTTATGACATGCCTCCACCAAAAGCTTGCATCAACAAGAATAAAAACATATGGCCAAGGTTCCCTTTGGTTTAATGCTGCCCAAATTCTTAGAAAGATGCTTGTGGGTTGGTTTTTTTGTTTTTCATATACACCTTTAGGAAAGTGTTTAAAAAAAGCAAACAGAATACAACTACTTTCACATAAGCTGCCAAACAAGTCTGAAAAATACTTCAGGGAACCTGTGTGAACAGTACAGACATTGACACAGGCTGGTGATCTAAACCCTAAGCTTCAACCCTTTCACAGAACACTTCAGAGCTTCAGCCTTTCCTATCATCCACAAGATAAGTTTATTTCCTTAAGCTATGGAAAAAGGATTGCTGAAGCTCCTGACGGCTCATATTTCTTTCCTGTGATGCTTTTAACTGTACTTGGGACTTCACCTTATACTTAAGAAGGAAGAAAAGGGACTTCTACCCAGATCATATGATATCTAAAGATATATTCCCATATCAGTTACAAAATGAAGGAAAAGAATTTGTGAATTGTAGGTTATCTTAAATTCTACTTAAAGCAAATGATAGGAAGCATCAGGAAACAGTAAATAGTTTGGTTCTGGGAGCTACAGGGAGAGTAGAGCTCTGTCTTTCTTTCTTTTCAAGGCTGAGTTAACTCAAAAAAGACAACACATTAAAAATTCATTAGAAGGTACAGCGTGGCAACAGAAAGCTAGAAAGACTGACTGCCGTATGCCTGGTAATGCAGACTGCTTAAATAGTGTATAAAAGGCAGGCCACTTGCTGCTGACTTGATAAAGTATTACAGAGGAAGAAATAAGATTGGTGCTTCATCCAGAAGAAAGCTTTCTTGCTAATCGAAGTCAACTGAAGCCTTACTCCTTCCTCTTCAGTTGAAAAAAACCCTCATTTTCCTAAAAAGAAAGCAAAAATAGCAAAGTTAAGGTATAGCTACACCTACTAATTCTTGTACTTAAAAAAATTGGGAAGAAACAGAAAGGGGAAGTAAAGACACGCCTACCTTGATTAACAGATCTTTTGTCTCCTTTTGCTGACGAGTAGAGCGTCTCTGTGAGAATTTGTACACTTTAGGATGATGACAGGAAAGTGAGAAAAAGAAAGGGTAGGCCCTTGACAAACAAGCTTTAAATAAAATTACTCTTGAACGTAGACAATATTTCTATATAAACCATGCATACGAGGAGTACCAATCCATGTGCCTCCCACATCTTTACCAGCATTTGCACTAACACACATGTTTGTATGACTGTCAGATTTATTCTATACAACTTGTTTCCAACGTTCTGTACCTCGACATCCTGAACACTGGATAAAGAAGTTGATTAAATCCAGAAGTGCTATGTCCCTGTCTTGTTTATATGATTCAATCCAGTCGTCCACCACAGACTGTCAAGAAAAAAAGAATACTTATCAGAGACTCTTAAAAAGTGTTTTATTAAAGGCAAATGACTTATTCTTTTCAGAATATAATTTTATAACTGAGCATTTATTTTGCATAATTATACATATGTACAAATTCAGAAATCTATACACCTTCTCTCAGGGTGGAGACAGAACAAATATTGTTAGAGAACAGAATTATATGCATTGTTTTCTGGTATTATAATTGTAGAATTATACAGGTTCAAATTGAAATTACTGTAATTCCTCAAAACTCTACTTGCAGCATTTATCCAGTTTCAAAATTGTGTTGAAAAAACAAACACTACGATTCTGTTCAGAATGACCAACATATATTCCCAGAAACTGATGAGCAGAAACACTTTGGGATGAAATTGGAATTTATATTGCATAGTGCACATCTCAGTATTTATAAAGGCCAAAGTAATTTATCAGTCTTTCAGAAACACTGTACATAGTTCAGGAAGACAGAATGCAGTGAGGAATACTTGGTAAATAAAAATAACACACAGAAGTTGATCTTACAGTCTTTGGGAGTCAATAAGCCACCTGAATCACAGTATATGAAGCTGAGTCACAGTTTCAAACTGCGCTCAAAACTATAAGTAGGAGATATTTTTATAATCACTCATATGTAGGTGTTACTATACATAATAGCAGGGAGGAGACCAGAAAGCATACAGGTGTCAAAACATTTGTCATTTGTCATATATTAATCTCCGGGGACACAAAATGTGCCTCAGTAGCTTGATGAGAAAGGACAGTAAATTAATTTTGCCAGTCAACATAAAAGCACCAGAAAGAGTCAATGGCAGATATACATCAGCTGAAAGGAGTGCAGAGATGTACAATGGCAAAGCCTATAGCTGCTTCCCATACAGATACTTTACCCTAAGGTTCTGACTACAGAACCCCGACAGAGCTGCACAGACCCGCAAGTTTTAAAACTTCAGATATAGGTAAAAATGAAGCAATGAGGACAAAGCAAACAAAATAACTGTGGAAATGCTTAAAAACTGTTCTAGAAAAGCAAGAGGGTTGCGCGAGGTCCTTCCTCAGCCTGCTTCATGCTTAAGGAAGACAAGTATGGCTTCCTTTCACGTTACTAAAACACAGTATTCCAAGTTCCTCAGTAAGGAATTGTGTATATTTAATGTAACCAAACACTATATTTTACTTATTTTATGAGGGAGGGAAAAAAAATCTTTACTGTTCCATACGTGTGGCAGCATTCATTAAGAGATGCTTGATTATGCTATCAGAGCACACCTTGCAAATAGATTATTTTATTTTGGAGAGTTCAGGTTTACAGTGAACATCTATAAAATTAATTTTAAAAAATCCTAAACACACACACGCCGCCACCATCCCCACACAACCAGCTTCCAACCCTGCTGAAAAAGAATGAATGGGAAAGACAAAATCCAAACAATTTGATCTCTTAGAAAAATTTTGCCTCTTGCTAAACTGGTAGATCTAAGGATAGGATCTTGAAAAATCCCTCTGCAGTTTCTAGCTTATCCAACTGCAAACTCCCCTGATTGCCAGTGGGACCTTAGCAAGCGTAGGAGAAAAGGGAAGCAGCAAGAAAACAGTTGTGTCTGTAACTAGAGACATACACAACTCCGAACTGAGCCAAAAACACTCCATGGTTAACTCAGATCACCAAACTCGTTCTTAACCCAAGACAGGATGAGACTATCAGGACTATTATGTTATTCAACAACCAGCATGAATCTCTACACATTCAATTTGCCAGGAAACTAAGTTTTTTGAGGTTTTGTCTACCAATACACACACACACGCATGCACAGTAGGAGAAACAATCCTACAAAGAGGTCCATCTGCTACTTAGAAGAAATCAAAAAGCAAGTCTTGGCCTCAAATTAATCTTCACACAAGTTGAGGAAACATGAAGCAGCAGCACAAAACCAGTTATCTAGAATGCTTCACTGTTATTCCATCATGAACTTAGAACGGTTCCTGTAAGCATCAATCATTTCCATCAATCAACAGAATTCTCCAGGGCACATAAAACCAAATGTAGCCAAATGTAAAAATTATTTACTAAACCAAATATTGACAAAGCTTAATGACCAGACTGCTGGTGTACTACCAACTTAAAACATTTGTTTGAACAGCTCTGTTAGCGTAGATAGCAGAACAGCATGCAATTGCCAGCAGTTATTTTTTTTCGCTGAAGAAAACAGCAGCTGTGCTGGCTCACACCA
Organism: Anarhynchus alexandrinus; assembly: GCA_008711295.1. Classification (NCBI taxonomy): domain Eukaryota; kingdom Metazoa; phylum Chordata; class Aves; order Charadriiformes; family Charadriidae; genus Anarhynchus; species Anarhynchus alexandrinus. The sequence goes on from VUYV01000238.1 coordinate 1,329,707, forward strand.
CAGGTTCACCTACCCAACAGGGCTTGTACGTGTAGGGAAAAGCATAAGAATAGGGCAAGAATACACTGATCCTTCCAAGTTGCTCTCCCAGACCCTTAAGATCCTAGCGTATTTCTTCTCTCATGAAGATGTCCTGCCTGAACCAGAAAGTTTTATACCTACATCATCTTGCAGCAATGTGTCTCAAGGGTTAATTATTCACTGCAAAAAAAAAAAAAAAAGGTTTTGTTTTAAACTTGCCAATTGCTACATCTATTTGATACCACCTAATTCTTCTGGAAGAAGAGAAAACTGGCTGCATCAGAAGTGTGGCCAGCAGGTCAAGGGAGGGGATTCTGGCCCTCTACTCTGCTCTGATGAGACCCCACCTGGAGTACTGCCTCTAGCTCTGGAGCCCCCAACATAGGAAAGACATGGACCTGTTGGAGTGGGTCCAAGGGGGCCACAAAGATGCTTCAAGGGCTGGAGCACCTCTGCTATGAGGACAGGCTGAGAGAGTTGGGGTTGTTCAGCCTGGAGAAGAGAAGGCTCTGGGGAGACCTTATTGCAGCCTTCCAGTGCCTAAAGGGGCTCCAGGAGAGCTGTGGAGGGACTTTTTACAAGGGCATGTAGTGATAGGACAAGGGGGAATGGCTTCAAACTGGAAGAGGGGAGATTTAGATTAGATATTAGGAAGAAATTTTTCACTTTGTGGGTGATGAGGCACTGGTCCAGGTTGCCCTGAGAAGCTGTGGCTGCCCCACCCCTGGAGGTGTTCAAGGTCAGGTTGGACCTGGTGTAGTGGGAGGTGTCCTTGCCCATGGCAGGGGGTTGGAACTTGATGATCTTCAAGGTCCCTTCCAACCTAAACCATTCTATGACTCTATGAAAACAAACCTCAAGCCCCTATTTCTATTTGCCATGCTTCCACCTGGTCACCTCTTTTCAGGCAGAAGAATCCTACTCTGTGCCACTTGCACAGAAACACTTCCATAGCTTTATCTTTGCTCACTCTTGTCACACATCTCTTAACAGTTTCTGAAGTCTGTTATATTCTTCTTTGAGCCTGGGAAATCTCAGATGCTTTTCCAGAGTGTTAATAACTAGTTCAGCAGTATCCGTGCTCTGTCCATGTCTAGTTTCACATAAAACATTGCCTGTTGAAGGAAGGCTGGCCTGAGAGACTCCTTTCCACACTGTCTTACTCCCATTTCTTGCTACAACACACTGCCCTTCAGCTATACCACTGCAACTGTTTCTGGACTGTGCGATAAATATTGCCAGTGAACCCATCTGGGCTAAAAAAAAAGGGGGAGTGGAGGAGAAAGACATGGAGGAATATCTTTCAATTTTGTTTCTGCCTCTCTTAAACAATTATTTAACTGATTTTTGCAGCACTTCCTCGAAACCGTAGCATCAGTGCAGCTCATCTCCCTTCTGATGTTTTTTCTCTCTTCATACAAAAAGAATTGTGAGGCACATGCTATGTCCTCAGGCACTAAGGGCCCACTCTGGCCTATCAGGCATAGTACTTATATTTTCAACCCAAACCATAATGCAAGTCACAGAAAAATAAAGATGAGCAGCTGAGCTCAAGACTCACAGACCATATCTGAGGCAATGCAGAGTCTATAATGGCAGCAGTAGATAAAGCAAGCAGCAAAAATCAGAGTGAAGGTTCTAAGCAGGGCCAGCAGGCAAAGACTGCCTCCTGTGTTGTCTGGACCTGGCAGAGGACTGCCAAAGCTTTAACTAAAATGTTGAATATTTGGGTGGGATTCATCTTACCTAACTTTACATGCTCAGCCCATGTAGTCACACAAGCTACTCCCTTCATACTCAGCACAGCGTGTACGTATGCGCACACGTGCATACACGTATACAGCCAATATTCAGTGGAGTTGTCGCATAATTCGTTTGTCAGAGCAGGCAGGCACGGTGAGGTGAGATCAGATGGCTCCTGCTTAAAAACTCTCCTGATTACACAAAGCAGATCTCCGCTGACTGACTGAGGAGCTCGGGGTGACAAGTCAAGAGCACGCACCTGACCCGTCGGCACCAGCACGCTCACGCAAATCGTATTTGCTAATCCCTAAACACAAGAGGGGTATTTTCAGTGCATCAAAATCAAAATAACACCCACAGATCTACATCGTTCAAGCCCTCATGCACATTTGGCATGCTTGTTGGTAAGTTTTTTTAGAGATTACAGTTTAAGGCAACAGGAGATAATGAAGCCAGACTACATATGCTACAACAGTTGGAACTTAATCAAACTGTTGACTTTTGATGTAACAGAGAAGAGCTATAAAACTGAAAACACTAGGATAAAAAAAATAAAAGATATACATGAGACCTAAAATAGAGACAAGTATCAACTGAACCAAGAAAAAACAGCAGTAATCCAAATACCAGGAAAAAGGTCGAATATGGGTGAAGAAGAAATCAAAAAAACAGGGAATAGTGTAGCAAATGGTGCAACAAGCAATTGTTGCCAGAAAAGGAATTATTTTGCATAAACTTAAATAGAGAGAAAGACTCATGTTAAAAACAAGGATTTCTAACCAACAGTCCACAGGTTCCAGCAAACCCTCCAGGATGATTTTATCTTGTTAGCAGCCTCCTTCCAGTCACCCTGTTCTCAAGAGCTTCTCAGACATAAGCAGAGAGCAAACTAAATTAACAGTTCTCACAGCAACAGCCCACGTTCGGTCACCCTGTTCCCTAGAGATATCCTGCCCTGGCCTCTTCCCCAACGTCTGTCCCAAAGACAGAACTGACATTGCAGTGAAGGTGGTAAGAGGAGGAGGGAAGGACCAGACAGCTCTTTGGAAAGGAGGTAGCTACAAGTGGGCTCCATCCACCAGAAGAATTCATCCCCACCAGAGTCTTGTTGCCTACTTCTGCAAAACGCTTATGAAAGATGGCAAGAATAGGTCGCATGAGTTGTTCTGGTGGTACCCATCTGCTTCCAGATGTTTTTACCTTCAGATGCAGTAAAGAGCATGGATTTACCATATGGAAATGTGCACTTGCATGCTGTGCATGAAATAGATGATAAATGCAGCATTCCTGGAAGCAGAAGATCTAGAGTACACGTGCTGCAGCACTCTGCCCAGGTGCAGGAGATCCATGCTTTTGGGACTCACCAAATTCAGTGCACGTGCACAAGGAAAAAGGCTCCCCTGACAACAAGGTTATGAAGCACAACAAATGAGAAACCACACAAAAAACTCGTTAGCTTCTCATCTTCATTACCAAACTGGACCAAGGCAAGGAGCACCGAAACTGAATTTTGAGCAAAAATTTTCTAGCTCAGTTAAATAGATAAAGATTACTCCAGTACCACCCACATGACCCTCTTTCACTCCCTGCTGTCAGAAAACAGCTATACATCTATACAGATATACATATATATGTACATATATATGTATATGATATACATATATATACACATAGATGCACCACATCTCTGGGTCAGTCAGCGTAACAAGTCCATACAAGTACATGTTACAAAAACGAGACTCTTAAGCACTATTTTTTTTTAAATCTGAAAGTGCTTCTATTCTTATGGGTGAAAAATCAAGGTCTTATGCTAATGGCAGCTGATGTAGAGTACAAATACATAGTCAGTACAGAGACTTTCAAAAGCCCATAACAGCTTTCAAGAGAGTATCACAGAAATTAACTGTCCGGTGACTCCGTTTTAAGAACTACCGTGCACCATAATTGGAAGAATATGCCAAATAGGCAGCCCTACAGAAATAAGAAGCTCAAAGAAAGTCAAGCAAATAAATAGCAGAATGATCCACAGTCTGAGTAAACAACTTAAAATCAATCACGGAGGCTTGCAGATTTATTGACCTTCACATCTCAAAGTCTGCTAAAAGGTAAATAGGAACATTTTATAGTATTGAAGAGAAACAGCAGCTCAGACTGCCAGTAAAAGCAAAAGTCTGAAGCAATGAATGAAATAACGAAGCTAGTTATCTTATTACCTCCTGGAGGGTTTACAGCGATGAATCCATTTCATATTCCTTCAGTGCAAGAACATTACTACATTTAGGAACATTAAGTGCTGGAGGAACCAGAGGGACTAACTGCAGATGATACCTTGCCAGCTCATGTAAATTAGCACAGTCCCACTAAATATTAATGAAAGTTGATTTCGAAAAAATCTATTTCACAATTTAAATGAAGTAACAATCTGGCAGCAATGCGACTAACACAAAGTGAAAACAAATGACACTATATACGAAGTGCATGTTCAAGTGTAAGATCTGAGTCAACTGTAAACCAAGGCAAATCAGGTATGAAGAACGTTTAAATAATTTGCCATTTCATACAACTGATAGTGGACACACTTCATTTAGAGTGAATATGACAGAACAAAAAATTACTCTAGAATGGGTGCGCAGCACGTTTACATTAAAGGTAGGAAAAAAACCAAAAAATCAAAGCTTATACTAACATCCTCTGCCAAAAAAACAAAGTTACTCAAATGACATTCGAAGCTTATTAAAACAAAAAAGGAATGCACAGTGAAATTAAAGATTTCAATTATCTATATAAAGAGCAGCCAGAAGAGAAGAGATAAGCTAGAAAATGTGCTTTAACAGACAGTGAGAAGAACTTAAGAGTGCACTGAAAAAAAGAACACAGGGAAAGAAAGGGAAGTAGTGAAAGACTTATAATGCTCTGTGTAAAAGTTTTTTTAAGTGAATCTGTGAATTATTTTGTTTTAAAAAGAATGCCTTTTAAGGTCAAATTCGGTGAAGACTGAAGTAATTACACAGACAGTTACTGGGGAGAAGGTAGTTCCTAACATGTGGAAGTATGTGCAATTTAAGACTGCGCAGTAGACAAGATGACTGTTTGGTTGCATGCCAAATTTCAGGCAGTAAGTCTAATATACACCCATTGAAAAACCTAATATAAGGTTAATAAAAAAGAACTGTAGATTGAGAAGCTGCAATTTATTCTTTTTCCTCTAAAGATGGTCATTTTAAGTTATGAAAGAGTTCACACTTCACTAACACCAAGCAAGCACTTCCAGAAAATTATTCTATTTAAAAAAAATCTTACTTTAATGTAACAGTACTTACTTCTTGCTTTTTCATCATAAGCAAAGATGGGAAAATCTGCTTTATGCAATGTCTACTGATACAATTTTTTTTTTTCCCCTGAAGCACAGAGAGGGAAGGAATACAATCCTAGAAGTATTTATTCCCAATAAAACTAAGGGATTCTTATTCTAACATACAGAGATATCTGTGTTTAGCATTTCATATAAATACATATTTCTAAGCAGTAGAATAGGCATTAAGTATCATCATGTGGGGAAATCAGTGTAACACATCATATGGAACCATTTGGGAGAAAAAACACTACTGAAAGATAAAAATATTTGATTCTCTTACGAGAGTATTAGAATGCCACAATTCAACTGGCGTTACACTAACGTGCTTGAAAGGTACTGAAAAAAATTCTTCTTTCAAATGGATTAAAATCACAGGAACTACTGAGGACAAGCACTCTTGTCACAGCAGATCCACACTGCTCAGAGCCGCATTTCCTCACCTAAGAAATGATGGGTGGACCATTCAACGGCCCCATACCAAGCAGATTTTCCACTACAGTACAGAATTTTTGTAGGTGCTAATCTCTCACAATTGACATGCTACACAATTTCCAAGGGGCTGTGTCTAAGCTGGGTGAATCATGGTCATGAATGGTTCTGAGATGCTACAAAGCATCAAAACTACTCATATACATTGAACATAAGAATAAAAAAAAAATCCTTAGAGGAGTGCAGAAACAAAATCAGTTATTCCAATAAGAGAGATCCATTAATTTATTAAAAAACACGATTCAAATTCCTTTGCTAGCACAATTTGTAAAGAGTTCACAGATCACCCCAGATACAAAAGATGATGACATTCTAGAGAGCAGAAGACTTCTCCAGCTTTAAGTATAATGGGTATTTTCAAGTATAAATGTTTTCACACACTGCACTACTGGCACATGCATTCACATTAACAGCAAAATCATCCTACATCTTATTACAACACAAGGCAAAAGAATTATTTTCTGCAGAAAAATTAATTTGGTATTAAGGGATACCCCTCTAATTAATTGATGCTTCAACTGGTGGCTAAATTGTTCCTAGTATAACAAGCATGAAAGCATGTACCTAGCTTTAATTTTGTTTTTCTTTTAATTCAATAGCATACAATCAAAAGAAAAGCAAGATTAGGCTGCAGAAGAAATCCATCTAGCAGTATGAAAACTAAATACTAGTTTAAGCATCAATAATAGTTGCAGTTGTTTTACCCTGTAAACTTTAGAGAATGCATACTTAAACTCCTAAGGAGTTTCTGAGACAGTTTGGGGAAACCCAAAGTTATTATCCATCCTTCAAGTTGGAGACTACAGCATTATTAAAATACAACCAAGGACAATTAAACTAAAACATGCCTTTAACACAAAAAACATGGATAATACTTAATATCATATGTCTGTGTATTGTTAATCTTCAAAGGGCTTCACTCCCAGAAATAGCTGAGGCCGATGCAAAGACATCATCCAGCAAAGAGGACTCCCTTCTCCAGTAGGGAGAAGAGACACTCAGGGAAGAGAAAGCCATTCTGGCTACTGGAAACACAGACCCCAACGTTCACCCTGAGCTGCAGTCAGAGGTAGGGAGAATTCCACAAATACATTTTTGCCTTCTCATTCTCTTTCTCAACTGCCAAAGTTTCTTAATCTGTCAGAGACAAGATACTGGACTTTTGGTATGATCCAATTACAGCTGCTCTGATGTTTTTAAGCTCAAGCATATACGTAAAAGCATATATATAAAATACAATTCCTCCTAAATAAGGTAGATATGGTGATGGTTATACAGCCATTCTAATCAAGAGTAAGCCTGAGCTGCTGCCAGAGATGAGCTGAATCAGGGAGCTGATCCAGCTGAAAAAAAATCCACCAAAGTGTCAGGTTCTAATTAAATCTATTTCTTGGTGTGACTACAAAACGCACAAGAAAGGTGTAAAAAAACATCAGCTGTAGGTGTGGGAGAAGGTGGGACCAATCTGTTCAACAGCAGTCTCAGTTTATGTAAGATTAAAGCAGGCATATAACATTTTTTTCTAACCAGAACCCTTGGAAGGGCTGAGGAACACTGGGATTATCTATATTGCATAATGATTATGTGATTAAAATAACTGAGAGAGAAAATTCCAGGGAGTTGAGAGAAGTAAGCAAAGCAAAGCTTAATCCGTGCAGAACGCGCTAGGGACCAGCTGATAGAGCTGTGCAGCCTCTGGGGTTTGCTTTACTATCAAATTCCTTGGGGAGAAGCCACCCCAAGGAGCAGCCCCNCCACCAGACCAGCTCCCCGCTGCCATGACCAAGGTACCCGTGACCGCCAGCACAGGGGAGCAGCTACTGCAGCGAGAGACCTGGCGGGGAACGATGATGTTCAAAACTTTGGCTCTGCCTCTACAGTTGCTAAGTTTGGCCCACCCAAACTTCTAATTAATGGAAATTAATACTGCTATTACTATAGAAAAATGAGGGTTGTAATAGAAGCTGTTGGCTTAATACAGGAACGGTTGGCAATTCCATCGTCTGAGCTGTGCAGGGAGGTAGTATACAGACCATAACAGTCTATTTCTGCCCTAAATGCTATGAAAACACAAAAATTACTGAAATTATATAGGACGTGCCATACTACCAAGATGCATAAAGACACATCAGCTCTTTCGAAGAATGGACTATCTTGCGTTTCTTGTACATATCATCAAATCTCAAAGTGATAGAAAAAGATACAGGAGGTACGAGGAATTTCAATCAGAAAATAATTTCCAGTACAAATGTTGATGACTGAAAGTCATCCAAACCCGATACATTATGATAAAAGGAACTGGCAACCACGCCAGTAAGATGCTAGAGCAAAGAACAAAAAAAGAGCACTGCTGAAAGTGGTCAGTGCTTCCTTTACCTCTTTCATATTATTTCCAACAGATCAAACGTGTAATTACAAGGGATGCATACCCTTTATTTTTGCATATAGTAATTTCAAACCTCAGTCTGCAACAGACAGGTGGATAAACACTGAAAATCAGTGTAATATTGAAAACTATTGAAAAGATTATTAACATTTCAGAAGTATTTTAAATTAATCATAGAATCATAGAATGGTTTAGGTTGGAAAGGACCTTGAAGATCATCGAGTTCCAACCCCCCTGCCATAGGCAGGGACACCTCCCACTAGACAAGGCTGCCCAAGGCCACGTCCAGTCTGGCCTTGAACACCTCCAGAGATGGGGCCTCAACAACCTCTCTGATTTTCAATCCTTTCAGGTAGACAACTGAAGGGAAAAAAAGGTCTCATGATGTTCCTGCTCTGATACACACACTTTCTAGCCAGTGTAGTACTGTGAACAAGAGCCACAGCTTGCCAACATGAGCCCAGTAGATGACAAAGATGACAAAAATCTGAGGAACTGAAACTTAAGAAAAAAAGAAAACTTCTTCTCGTGACAGGGTAAACAGTGCTACAAATGCAGCTTTACTCGAACAGGGAGGGAACCTCAAAGGACTCAAATCCACACGTGCCAAGGTGTGCAACACGAACAGTGAGGAACCACATCCATTCCTGATTTCTGGAGAGACAAAGAAGAACTTACGGCACAATGAAAAATTCCATTTCAATATCCTAGAAAACTCTCTTTGGATACATATGCTAAAATGTTTGTTGGCACATAATGGAGCCATATTTACTCTGAATCTCGTCTAATGGACACCACGATTACTTCTATCAGCTGAGCCTAAGCAGATGGGTCAAATATATTTTTTCAAAATCAGCACCTATCTGTAATGAACTGCTAACATCAATTAAGGGTAATTGGTAACACACAATATATTACAGAGTAACCAAGGCACAGATCTGCTCATGTTTTGGTATTGAACACCTCTTACAATTACTGATGTTTCTCTCTGATGTTCCAGGGGAGGCACAAATCCCCTCTGCACGCAAGAAAGCAGAATACTTCTATGCTTGGTTTGACCAACACAACTTCATTACAGCTAATTGGCCATAATTTACTTATGAGAAATTTTCAGACTGAGGCCTAAACAAAATCTGAGCTCATCACACGCTCTTTATTTCACTGCCAGCTTAATACCAGGGTCAGAGACCAATGTCTATGAAGATTTAAGCTACAAGCCAGCCTCTGAACTGGGGGCTCGGCTGGAGGAGAGGGGGTTCACCCACACCCTTCATCCCCACCAGTGTAAGCTCAGGCAGTTTAGCACGTGAGAAATGGTGATCTGGTCTCTTCTGCCAACAGAGGTTTAGAGTAGGGAAATATAGCAAATATACTTGTAACCATAAAAACATTCAAGGAAAAAAAAAAAAATAAAATAGACAAATGACAAAAAGCAGAAGAGCATCATGTTTGTCTAAGAAAAAAACCCACAGAGCCTAAAAAAGCTCTATAAACAGTCTTAATGGACTAACAAAATGTACCCGCAGAAAACATAACCAGTAGGTCATATCACACTTCATACACAGAGTGTTGCCAACAGAAAAACTTCTGAAGCAACAAACTGTAGGAAGGGTTACAGAGCAAATTAAAAAACAGTGACAACAATCCGATACTATGTTAATATGGGTATCAAATTGATTTATAGAGTTCAAATGAGACTTAACACTGGCACTTCATGATAGAGGCAAAGATTTATATGCAAAGAGCAGCTCTGAAGTTACGTATGCTTGAAATGCAAAATATTAACCTAACTTTGTTTCCCTGGAAGAACCAAACAGCAATAAGCTTGAAAAAGTAAATGAATCCTGCTATGAGAACCAAAATAGAGGACAAACTTAAAAGAAGTGAGAATTGAATTCAGCTACAAACTTCCATGAGTTGGCAACACAAAGACAGAAAAATCTAACAACTAAAATAAATCCTGAGAGCAAACAGCAGGAGCAGATAGATCAGAAATGAAAGCACATGAAGAAAACTCCCATGTAATCTCAGAATATATTAAGTGAATTTTTCTGGGTTTTCATTGCTGGAAGCAAAAAGAGCACTACAGAAAAAGAAATGTAGATTCATGTTACAGGGAATGAACTAAAAATTCAGAACAAATAGGTTCTGACAAATACAAATATATGGCACATGTCTGAAAATGGGCAATACTGACGAAAGTGCTAAAATTGGCTACAAAAAACCTACATTGAAACTACGAAAAACAAAAATACCAAGCATTCTTAAAGACATCAAAATCCCTAAGCTATTAAGTAAAAAGAAAAGTATAAAGACGCTAATAAGTGTGGTTTACAGAACCTTGGTTTCACATGGGATTATTGTCCAGAAGTGCAAGTTAAAAATTACTAAATCACATTCTAATTGCATCCTCTTTCCCCCTATAGGGTTTCTTTCTCCCTCTCTTTTGGAATGTTTTTACCAATAGTAAAATTTTCAAAGGTGCACAAGTAACACGTACTCTTGAAATTAGGATTGGTGCTTCTAAATATGGCTCAAGTCATTTATGCTTGTTTGCACCCCAGGCCTTCACATAAACTTACCTATTCCTTTACTATTTGTTTATCTTTGCTGCACTGCTTAAAACGGGCTTTCTACTTCTTTCTCATATACGTAGGCTGGGCACATTTTAAGCATGTGCACGCACATGTATATATACACAAATATACAGACACACATCCATCTGTATATGCATATACAAATACTAAATTTCTCAAAACAATTCCTTTGCATTTGAATTCCAAAGATTTCTTAACACAAACACGCAGACAATTTCTTTTTAGAATTACATTTGCAGAAGACTTCTGATGGCATCTCTTTTGAAAGAGATGAAAAGTATCAAAGCCAATTCCACACACACAGTCATCAAATATCAAAGTAATCACCCATTCCTTTTCATTTGGCTCCTGCAAATATCAATAACTCTAAGACAAACACACTACATAAAGCATCTGTATGCTCTGTACCACAGTAAAACCAGAAAATAGACTCCAGATGTTTCCTCAAACGCTGCCAAAACCAAAATTTGAAGAAGTGTTGAAAACCAAGCGAAGTTGGAAGCCCTGACTTAAAACATGTAGGAAGAAGAGGCACAAGGAATCTGTAGTTTTGTTAAGAGTAAATTTGTTCTGTCTTCACCTACTAGATAAGAAGGGTCAATCCTGAATAACTGTAAATACAGCAACTATGAAGAATAAAACCTCTCATTTTCTTCCTGTTTATTATTTCTCTAAAATTACATCTGAGACCTTCCACAGACTTGAGACTGAGAGAAAATTTTCAACAGCTTTCACTCATTTGGAAGACTAGATTCCTTTGGGAATTAATTAGACTTAGCTTTTAGCTACACTAAAAGTAACATTGAAAAGGGGACTCGGCCCCTAATTTTCCTAATTTGTAATTTTCTCATGGTAGCACCACAAAGTCAAAACAAACTAACTGATACTACATGAGTCCTGTTTTGTTGAAATGCAAAGTAAAGGAGGTTTGCTTAAACATTCTTTCAGCAGGAACGACCGTTGGCTTTGCACTGCACTGGATGAACAGTGTTTTGGGCCCGTTGTTTCTCCTTTGAATGCCAATAAACTATAGCTGAAGCACAATAGCTTACTAAAAGCATACAAGTACTGTCAAAAACAATCATCTATAGAGGTTCTTGATGTGGAACTCATCTGCCCCAATAAATCCTGCATGATCTCTGAAATTCATCAAAACATAAAGGAGTAAGAATCACTTCCAGAGGTGATTCACTACAACTATCTTAGATATTTTTTTTACAATGAAAAATTCGCCTTCAGGATGTGTCCATCTTCATCCCTCAGACACAGAGGAAATCTAGGCAACTAGTTTAGCCTTCATCTACTGCGCTGGTGGGGATAGCAAGAAGAATGTAAGCTGCAGTGCAAAGAACTCAAAAGTGCTTGTGTCAGCATGTATTTTTGAAAAAAAAAAAAACCAAACAAAAACCAAGCAAACAAAAAAAAAGCTTTGGATCCATCACTAATATCATATACTTTTTCCTCATATAAAACTTATTACAGGGTGTTCTTTAATGTACTGCTTAATAACAACATGTATTTTGAATTTGGAAGTAATGAACAAAATAATGGAGAATTTGAAATAGACGACTTTCTGACCTGTCCTTTGTCTTTCAGAGGTATATATGACAGTCCTCCCCTCAATCAAAGCACATTCTGTCCCTTACTTTATCATACACAGTCAGTCTATTGGACCAACACAGGTTATGAAACAATACAATTGTTTACAAAAACATAGCTTAGACTGAACTTCAGGATATACTGAACTGTGAAGGTGTTAACACAATGGGTTATTTTACCTGCATAGCACTCTTCCCCAGCTTAACCACCTCAAACAAAGTGACAGGGTCCCCTTCTCCGTTCTGCTGAGGGTGGCCATTAGCTCTTCCACGACTTGTTCCTCTAGCTGCAGATTCAGGACGACCCTTGTCTGCTGGAGACTTCCGAGGTTTCTTAGTGGCAGACTGGGCAAAGAAAACCAGTAGAATGAAAATTTATTATAGCTATACCTGAAATCACTCAATGTATCCTTATAAATGATACATAAATATTACACAGACATTTATACACTCACACATGTGTATATGCACAAGTATCACAGAATAAGCCGGGCTGGAAGGCATCTTGGGAGGTCTCCACAGCCTGACCTCCTGCTCAAAGCAGGGCCAGCTGTGAAATTCAACCAGGTTGCTTAGGGCTTTATCCAGTCAGGTACATATATTTTCATTTATCAGTAGTTGTTGAGGAACAACAAGGCACTATCACTAGTGGTGAATTTCCAATGTTGGAGTGTCCGTTCGCATCAATACCCATATTAGTCTTATTCAACACAAACAGTGGACAACATGACTAAAAGTAGGTAAGTGGCGGCAAATCACAGACAGGACAGCAAAGGTATTTTAAGCTGACACACAAAATAAACTTCTAGAATAACTAATGATCTTTGGACGACAATGTGTTATTAAAAATACACTAGTCATGTTAACGTTCATTTTCTGTATTTTCATTTTTATACAACTTTTATAAGAAACCGTGTACATAAAGAGTCAGCTCTTCAACTCAACTCAAATTAAATCACTAAATTTATACAGCCAGATATAACAGATCATCATAATAGCCCCTTGCTTCAAGATTTTATGAGTTAAAACATTTTCCCTGTGAATTTAAATTATTTAATGTAAATTTTCTCTAGATTCTTCAAACTTATAATCAGGTGGTACAGATCCCACTTGTAAGAAATAATCTAGCGAACAGTTCACTCTGAATTTAAGTCACCTCAGGCCAAAAAAAAAGTTTCTGGGGAAAATAGCATAAGATTCCTGCTATGATCTTACTTGCATATTCTATTCTTTCTCCCTACTGTGAGGCAGACAAAAGCAAAAGCTGCCGTTTTCCACAAAACCAGGAAGCTATTTTGAGGAATTAAAGAAAACAACACACAAGCCACTCGAAGGTTACATTTAGGACAATATCCTCACGGTACCATTTACTTGAGTATAATATCAGCCAGTTTCTATTAAAGCTTTTAGTAAAGAACACGAGGTAAACATTTTTGGTTGCATCTTCTAACTGCAGACAAACTAAGAATTTTCCTGCAGAGGAAAAGGATCTTATTTGTGGAAGAGAGCTGGTAGAAGACAGTCTAGCTTTCCCCTTACTTTAAAAGGGATCACTGCTGGTGGGGCCAGAGAGCTAAAGAAAAGGGCTAGGTAGGCTGCAGCTGCAACTGCCTCTTTGCAAATATTCAATTAAGGACTTGCATACAAGTGCAAGCTGGAAAGCTTAAAATAATGGTACAATCTCTGTGAGAAGTTTTTTGGATAACATCTGCACTTATGATCAGAAGAATAAGAGTTCTCCCTCAATGAATTTTTAAACATGTGCAAAGCTGCCTTTTATCAGCAAGAAAGCTATCAATGCATGAAATGTTTGAGCTCTGCCGAGCTCCAGAGAGACACATGATCACTATTTAATAAAACTGCAAAGAATTAGAACTAAATTGACTCTTTTGAGATATATAATCCATGTGCTTATTCAATCTGGGTGACAGTAAGCCATAAGCACTTCAACTACCTACAAGTACTGCTAAATTAAAGCAGGAAGGCAAATTGATGCCCTCCATGGAAGCTAACATAAGCCCCCCTCTATAACTTGGTTTTTCTCAATGTGCAATTCAAAGGGAGACATTAAACACTGCAAGGATGAAGGAAAAGCAAGTCGGAGATGGACGTGAAATGCCCACATCCAAAGATACCTTGTTACTGGAAAGCAATGAGACATGTCATCTACACTGGCAGGAGTACTATGGATCAGCACGCACACGCTCAAAATGAGTAATCACAAGACACGTAAAGGCTCAGTTCAGACTTCAGTTTTGTCAGGTATCCTGGGGAAAGGGAGTGCTTTGACCAAGACTCATAGTTTGAATTAGAAGGGGGAGAACACCAGTGAGCTCTCGGAAGAGGTACAGAAGTAACTGACAGATGGACCATTCGATGGATAAAGAANCAACTGACAGATGTACTTTTGGCAGAATTACTGGACAAAGCCGGATGCTTCAAGTCCAAGTAAGTATCTCAATATCCTGGACCTGAATTAACACCAGATACAGTACCGAATATACTTGAGAATCTATACCAGAGTTTCTCTCTGGTATAGATTTTCTTGCGATGATAAGAACATCTCCCACAGTGGGGAAATCAAGTCTTTCACTTAACAAAAGCCATTCCGCATCCAAGCTGGGGTAGCTAAATCCAGACGCAGGATCTGTACTGAATCCTGCCTCAAGAGACAAAACAAGCAGACAAAAAGACTCTCCACTGAGAAACTGAAGAAAATCCAAAACTAGAACTTTCTAAGTTAGACAGGGATTAACATTAGCTTCAGGTGGAGAGGTACTAGAGGAAGGGTGTCCACCAGACCTCCACTCCAGAGCACTTCCACCCAGTTGGCATCTGACAGGAAGCCCAAGCTCAATCCCGCTCCGGAGTACAAGTATGAAACAAGTCATACGTAGGTTCTCCAGTCTCCAGAAACTAACTGCTACCCTAATTATGAAGTTTCACAACCACAAGGCACAGAAGTGAGGAACTGGTGTTATCTTATTCATTAACATACAATATTACAATGCTGTTGTCAGACATTACTCACATCTGGTGTCCCTGAATTTACAGCAAGAAACTCTGCAGGCCGTCTTGGCAGATCTGAGCTTCATAGAGGCTCTGAGTACAAAGTTGAATATGTAACCCCATCCCAGGATGGAGACATCCAACACCACTGAAGCAAATGAAAAAAAGCATGGACTGGTACAGCCACAGAAATGCAAAGAGTACTCCTTCATGATAGAGAATATCTGTGGAATATCTGCAGAGGTAGGGTGCTCTTGGAAGTGGAGTTGCAAAGTCAAGCTACAAATCTAAAAATTACGTTTGGCTTTGAGGATGCCAAACAGAGGTAGCCCTGCATCCCAAAAGAGAGAGGCCTGTATTCACAGGAAAGGGTGGTCCTTCAGCTCAACACAAAAACCCCTGTCCTCTAATGCCATGAAGAGCTTCCACACAGAAACAGCCCTGCCCAAGGATGAGCGTGGCTCCAGTAAACCTGTCAGACTATCATTGACAGGTGTAAAATGTGATGTTTCATAAGATCAGAGTGAATTAGTAGCAAGACTACTCTTGTGAGGATCCACCAAATGGTCACCAAGACACAGGAAAAACAGGACCCCTGCTTTCTAACAGGAACACCAATGGTAGTTACTGCTTGCCCCTTTACACCCTTTCAGCCAGAAATTTCCTGTTTCTACCTAAAAATTGGCAGTCACGCATGGGTTTTTTTTTTTCCTTTTTAAGTGTCAAGTCTGTCAGAATACTGAGGTGGGTAACAACTGGTTGTTTTCCCCACTCAAAACTGACTTTTCTCCTGTTTATGAGAGGGGTCTCTGAAAAGCCACGGAAAAGGCAAGCTGGCTAGCAGTACTGTATCTAAATACGTTCAAAAATCCTTGTAACAATTTCCATAACCCAGGCGTCTGCTGCAATGGCAGAGATGACACTGAGGCGAATTAGGACTATGGGAGGGAGGGATCAAGCAGCACAAGGTAAGAAAGCTCGAAGCTTTTTACTCACACAGCAAGAACGGTGCTGCTTGGAGCCGTGAGCCTGCAGCCGATAAATCTGTGCTTTGTCCCCCAGACCCAGGATAGACACTCGGACTGGCGGTGGTGTCAAAATGGACTGAGTTGCCAAATTAAAACAGAAGTTACTAACGATTTTTTCAGATTTGTGCAGCAGATTCAACTGACAACAACTAAGGCTGAGGATTTATATGCACCGGCATTAGGAAATTCAAAAGTTCCAGAATGTGCCACAGAAGCAACTCTAAAATGGCCATACTGATGGCCACATAGTTTAGCTGTAGCTTTATGGCTTAAACTAAGGCAAGCAGGAAACAAAATACTTACCCTGACTGCAATTAAACTAAAACGATGACAATTCAGAACTTTGTAATAAATCAGCTAGATAATACTTTTCCTTTCGTGTCTTTAAAATGATTGGGGGGGGGGGGAGGAAGTGACCCGCATTTGTAAAATCAGGTAATAAAGTGAAAGTTAATTCACACACTACAAAAAGAAAAAAAAAAAACAGTGGAAGTGGCTTGACATTTTCCATTAACATTCCCCAAGTTGATCTGATGCACTTCACAAAGAAATAAAGACAGTAAAAGTGTTACAGGTCAGTAACTCCACCTAACCCACTGCTTTAAATGATGGCCTCTGTGTGCATTTATGCCATAAGGAATTTAAAGCAGTACCCCATTTCTCAAGACAGCTGGAAGAAGCTTTTTAACCTTCCACTTGAGTAAGACTGTAGAACTTGCCTCTCAATGGCATCGTCATCTTGAGAGGTCTCTGCGTTATAATTTCATGTTAAGCGGAAGAAGAGTGGTAATGTTTGAGCTCTTTCTGAAGAAATCCTGACTAAAAAAAGAAGGCTTCCGCACACTCCGTAACGTCACCATGGTTATCTAGGGAGAAGTTCTTGGATACAAACGGTCTGTCCTGTGGACTTTTTTCGTCACAGAAACAAAGAAGGTTCTCCATGTTGAAAGCTTCATCCTGCAAATAAAGACAGATGCAGTCCCCCTAACATCCTGTGTGTACAGAGTGGCTTCAGCTGTAGCACAGCCAGTTTAGAACAAAAAAAAAAAAAACACCACAAAAACACAGAGGCAGTGTTAGGGGGCAGGGAGGGGGGGAGTTTCCTTTTTTTTATCCTTATTTAAAAAAAAAAAAGCAAGAGTTCTAAAAGTGATCTTAAAGAATCTAAAGAGCCTGCTATAAATGCTTGAATCAATTCTATTCTTCTAGCTGAGGCAATTACTACCAAGAAAAAAAAGACTATTTCCACAGAAAAATGAAGAATAGATTACATTGTCAAAAATACAAGGACCATCCCATCAAAAGCATAAAAGGAAAACTTCTAATGCCATTAGGATTTCTCCACCAGGAAGTGGCGGGATAGAGAAGTCTTCACATACTGTCTGTACATGCACTGCATTTCCACGGAACTACAGAAAGACTTCAGCTTTAAGGGACAGACCTAAAATATCAGGCAAGCAAGCTGGAACAGGACACTGATGTAAGTCACACAAAACACAAACCTCGACTACTATGAAAAGAAACTCTTTCAAGAGGATTCCTTCCTACTATTAATCAGGACATGTATGATTGAGATCTAGAAGGAAAACTCAGCCCCCTGCAATATCTAATATCCATGCTACAAGACTAAATAAGGCTAAGGGTCTGCCGCAAAGTTAAAATTTCTCATATGAATGCAAAGATAAGGTATTGTGGTCTGTCTCCTCCATACAAAATACAAAAAGACCTGAAAGCAAAACCATACAGCCTGCGCTGGGGACAAAAGAATCAGAAGTGCCTTGTTCCACTTTGCCTTAATAGAAGAACCTGAGGAGAGGAGCTGGAGAAAGGCATGCTGCAGCCCCGACTACGGGATGAGAGACACACCAGCAGCGATCTCAGAATTGCCACCTCTGGAACAGAAAGATGGATGTTTCTTCTTGTCCTTTGAGTCAAAGAGGCTAATCTGTCTACTCCTGCTTCAAAGCTGAAATACAACCAGGGACACCTCTCACTTTAAGCCAAGCTATTCTGAGCTCCTGGGAAGGTAAGGCCAGGTAGGTTAAAATAAAGCATGCCAACAACACCGAACAGAGAGCAGACAAAAAAGGATAGACAAATAACTGATCTGAGCCCGAGCTCACTAATGTGAAAGCTGCACTGCATCATAAGCCTTTGGGCTTTCAAATCCCCTACCTAGAACAGGAGAGCGCATCCAAACCTACGTATTTCAATAATGCAGGAGACAGAAAAGGTTTTTTTGGCCAATGTTACTCAGCAACTTCAACTGTTATACGTCACTTCTTAAATACACCCCACACAATTCACTAAATACATATCCAGGTAGTATGCTCACAGACAGTATCACATAAATAGATGCGCCAAAATATCCCAGTGACTGGACAGATTCACCTCTCAGCCAGTCGTTCCACAGGCATCTGGTCTACAAGACTCAGTGTTTAGAAGCTGACATGAGCAAGGGGGAGGCCACTGTCAATGCTAGAACAGGACATGGTGCAACTCCCACTAAATTCACTGCAAGGGTTGGTGAATTCAGGATAAACAGGTTAATTTCTGACAGTTATTCTGAAGGACCAATGCACTTAATCTCTGCAAGCTGACTGTATAGTCTACTCAGTCAAGTACTCATTAGAACAGTCTCTTATAGAAGTGGAGGGGCAACTTGGAAAGCAGCGTTTTCAGGAAGAGAAGGTTCCCAAAAATATTAAGGTTCTCTGTGAACTGAAGAGCTATTCACTACAAACGGCTAATTTTCAAACGAGGACCATCTCCTTACAAAAGTCTCAAATTAGCAAAGAAGAATGTCTATCTTTGGAAAAAAGTCTGGAAAATCCTCTAGTGGCAGTCTATCTTTCTAATAAAAGGTCAGGTCCATTCCATAACACTACAGCAGAAACCTAGTTAAAATAAATACATACATACATATATTTGATGGAGTACATTGTGTGCAGCTCTGTAATAGAAGCATGCAGCTAAACAAAACAGCACAGAAGAGGAAACTCTCCTTCCAAAAGAGGTCAATATGTTTATGGCAGATGTGTTGCTGTAGCTGTGATGGCCTAAGGACATAAGCAAATCAGCATTTGCAGGGAGAGATCAAATCTTATTAGACCATAATATTTTAGTTAGGAAAAAAAAACCCACACAAAAAATGGAAGAGCCTTTGGGCAGAAAAGCCTTTCTTTACATCTATAACAGAAATGAAAAACATCAAAGCTAAGTATCAGTTGAGAAAACCAGCTCTGAATTTAACTAAATATTTTAACCTGTTTCACATCTGAGAGTAGAGGTAGGTGGTACCTGCGGAGGAAATAAAAATGTTAGCAGATGGAAGAGTGGGGTGAAATGACAGAGCTGCACCTCCTGTAAGAAACAGGTAATTCACCTGTGGAAAGCAGATGGGTTAGCAACATGGATAGGTGAGCAATGTAGAGGAGGAGGGAAAGTGAAATATGACATTTTCGAAACCAAAACCTCAATTACTAAGTCCGTGGCTTTTAATATCAAATAATGTTATAAATTTAATTGCTTAGATTAGACTTTCCAAGGTGTTTCATTTCTCCTCAAGGATACTAGTCATTGAGTGGCTTTTTCCTTTTTGGTCTTTTTTTTTTTTTTTGTAGAAGAACCTTATTTATTCCTTTCTGTTGCTGCAGTATCAATTACGAGGGCAGGCTTTGACTGTATCCAAACATACATATTTTGTGAAGTCACCCAAAAAACTGTAGCAAAATGGCTGAATTGTGGGTGAGGGAGGAGCAATAGATGTCATTTATGTTGACTTTAGCAAGATTTTCAACAGCCTCCCACAATATTCTTGTAGCCAAGTTGGGAAGCTGTGGTCTGGAGGGGTAGACAACTAGATGGGTGGACCAGTGGTTGAACTGTTGGGCTCAGAGTATAGCGGGTAATCCTCTGCCTGGAGGTTGGTGATGAGGGAGTGCAACAGAAATCTCACTGGAACACATCCAGTTTCCCCATCTTTGTCAGACAGCCAGAGAGGGTAAAGAGAGTGTGCTCCTGTCAAGTGTGCAGATGACACCAAATTGGCAGAGATGCTGCTTAATGACATCACAGGCAAGACCGCTATTGACAGCCTGGAGGACTAGGCTAACAGTACACTCAAAATGCAGCATGGACAAAACCAAAGAGCCACCCCGGCAGAGGAATAAATCCCCACACCAACACAGGCTGGAGACCAGCTATGCAGGGAACAGCTCTGTGGAAAAGGACCTCGGGATCTTGGAAGACAGCAAACTGGACATGCAACAGCCATGTGCCTGAGCAGCAAAGGCCATCAGCCTTCAGGAATACAGCACTACACCAAGGAAAGTGATTATACCCTTTTACTCAGCCCTTCTTAGCCCATATCTGGAATATCATGTCCAGCTTTGTCCCTCTCACTGCGAGAGAGGTATTGATAAACTGGAACAAGTTCAGCAGAGGGCTACCAACATAGTTGGAGGGCCGGGGACACTTCTCCTGTAAGGCTTTTTGTAGTGGCATACAGTGGGAGGACAACTGACAGTAGTAATGAACTGATGCAAGACAACTGATCTCCTACAAGGGAGAAATTTTTCAAGAAATCAAATGGAACAGGTTGCCGAGAGAGGCTGTGCAGTCTCCAGCCTTGGGGGTTTTCAAGACCAGAATGGAAAAGCCCCAGGCAACGTGGTCCGATCCCAAAGCTGATCCTGCTCTGAGCTGGAGGTTGCAATGAGACCTCCCTGAAGTCCCTCCCAGCCCAATTCCATGACTGACCAGCGTTGTTCCTCTTCTCCAAACCTCTTCCAATCCTAATATACCCTTTCATTGAGATTTTGGGGCAGAGGTCGAGAAGGGAAGAGAAACTAGAATTGTGTAAAGTATTCCAAATTTTGGCAAACCACACAGTTTTATAAAGGACACAGTATTTGTTTTATTCTCTATTCTCTTCCTCAAAGTTTAAAAACTGGATTTGTTTTTTTTTGACCCCTATTGAGTATTAAGATGATGCTTTCATGGAATCATCTCTGATAACCCTACAGCCTTGCTCCTTAAGCAGCAACAGTCAGCTCACAGCCCATCATTTTATGTGTGAAGCAATGGCTGCTTCCTCTGTGTGTTCATCACTTTACAATCATGTACACTTAATGAGCCTGGAGTTGTTCTAAGCATAATGAGCAACTGCTCCTGTAGAAACTTGATAGCAGGACCAGTAGAGTGCTTCAGCATATATTCCCACAGGAGCTACTAATAAACTCAAAAAGAGGGATGAGAAACGCTTTTTGTAACATTCACCTTTCCTTTCCAGGAATGTGTGGTGGACACAAAATACCACTAGTGTTGCTTTAAGTTAAATTCCTACTCTCTGACAACCTTCTGGATCAGCAATCAGGTTGCACCACCCTCTTTTTTTTTTTTTTATTAGATCTGCAAAACCTCATACATTTACTAGCAAGATATTCTTATGATAATTTCAGATTTTGCCCTTTGTTTACAAGTTACATAAACACGTTTCTTTAAAGCTTCCTGTAAATAAGCTCTATGTTTGTGAGCAAATCTGTCCTGCTGATGAAGAATATATGCCATCATAGGCAACACTGTTCAACAGCTTGCAAAAAGGAAGATGACATGCCCAGAAAAGCCCAGGATTTTAAATGTTGGCTCCCAAAGTAAGTCCAGAAACTGTGATGCAAATTGAAAACCAATACTACGGAGGAGTTTGCTCCACTTTGGCCAGCATGCTTGAGAGGAACACATGGCTCTGCCCATTCTTACAGCCTCACTAGACCATGCCTAAGGAGTTAGACTTAGGGTGGAAGGTGTTAGAGGTAAAAAAGAAAAAAATATCTCAATCTACTAGTACTGTGTGTATATATATATATATAGCACGTTCATACTGGGGGTGTACTTGTAGACAAACACTAAGAGCAGAATCAAAACTATTAATAACACACACACAGACATTCCCACCAAAAATCTTATTCCACAGCATGATGTACTTCAAGTGATATAATCAAGAGAACATCTGACGACCTTGAAGAACTAAAATGAAGGACAAAATGACACACAGAACTTTTTCTGTACATTGGTTATTTTATAGAATAAATGAAAAGAAGAGAAAGCCTCCTTAAATACTACGTATAATAGAGAATTGTTCCTGTATGTTCCTGTTCATGGGCTAGCAATGGGCAAAGACTACTGAAGAACAGCAAATCTTACAGAACAGACAGCAATATCGTTTGCTGCACTATTCCAGAGAATAGGTTGAAGCTCCCGATCTATATGTAGCACACAGTGTGTGTCAATTACATGAATTTTTAAGATGTGTTAATAGATCTTCTGAGGCATTTAGCTAATACTATGCTGCAACTCTTCCGTTCACATTAAAAGATTATCAGTTACTAAAAGGATGGCTCAAATGTCATTTGCCACTTAAAATCCATTACAACTTTTAAAACAGAAAGTGGTCGTGCTTATTGAGATTATTCTCATGTCTGGAAGAATGTTGTAATATGACAATAATAACAAAGTTGTAATGTTCATGTAAGTAACTAGCGAAAGAAAAATTAATAGCTTTTATGAGCTCATTTTTATGTCCCTTTTTAAACACTCCAAGCATTGTTTGTATACCGATCTGATAAATATTTCATACTACAAGTCTTCATAAAGTTTTACATAGGGCTCATTAAAAGCCTATTTACGTGACCACAAGATGATTAGATGAAAAACAGTTTGCAGTCAATTTTAAATAGATGCATAACAAAACAAAACTAAATTACACATACTGGAGGCCTGCCAGGACGGCCCCTTTTCCTTTTTCCTTTGACTTCTGCTTCTTCGAGCTCACTGCCAGCATCTGAATGTGCAGTAGTTTCATTTGTAGAATCCCTAGGGGGGGGAAAAACACTAGATAAATTAAAATGATTTGAAATCAACAAGTAATCTATAACTGACTGATTAAATATTTAGTCCTAAACCAGGAAAAAAAAAAAAAAAAGCATTAAAAGGCTTGCGACATTTATTCTGCAAACTAAGGAACTAACCATTGTTAGCCCTGGCAAAAAACCTTACCTTTTTATGGGCTGGTAAGTCATTTTATAGACTGGAAGTTATTTAAATAACAGCTTCTTTTGAAACCATGTTACACTTCAAAAATTAGCTATATTAAACAGCACATTCTCAACATATCCATCCCACAATGTATTCACTAGTATCAGCTTTCTTTTACTCTCAGTAACTACTTCCCAGCTGCTTTCCATGCCATGAGAAAGCAAACTGGAGTCCAATCCAGCCGTCACATCATTAGAACAGTTACATGAGTTCCCACTAGGGTTAAATCGTCTTTTTAGTCACACTCGAAGACAATAGTATTGTGCAGCTGTTAATAAAGAGAGGATTAACACTGACCATGAGGCACAAACCAGAAAACTCACTTTGATCTGAAGACATTTATAATTCTTGCAGTTAGAAAAATGTTTTCACTTGTACAATGAGAAAGCCTGGACGTTGCTCAACAGCTGTTAGCAGAGAAGCCCACAGTATACTTTTTCAGTCATTCCTGCTTTAGACTTAAGACCATACTAAGTAGGGAAAACACATTACCCCAATTTCCACCCCCTCCCACAAGCCAGGGGCAGAGGTACTTCTCTGCCTTCAAAACACACCTAGCTGCTTGAAGAGACTCAGCTCGTAATTGATCTTCTGAGGCATGAGATTTTGCCTATGAAGAGCCCATAAGCAAAACCATACATGTTACTGATGTGCTTTATTTTTGGTTCACAAGACTACCAGCACATGAGATCTCTGTAAATGATGGGTCAAGCCTAGCTCTAATCACAGATTTCTTCAAATCCAACATCATTTCCTGGAAGTGAAAGGAGTTAAATTGCTGTAAAACATGTGCAAGGGGAAGGTGAAAATCAGACCTATTCCATTATTTTATACAGCCTCAAATGTAAAAGGTGACATTAGTGGTCTGGTTTACAGAAACTGAGAAGCTTCAGCAAGCCAAGATCTACACAGATCTTCCATGTTGTCTGGGGTTTTATTTTTTTCTTTTCTTTTATAAATCAGGAATTCTTCACAAATCTTCTGTATCACCAAGAAAGCTATTTAACAATGCAGAAAGATACACACATCATCGTATCAACCAAGAATGTTCTGATACTTCTCTTTACTGAAATGTCTGTATTGTTCTAGGTCTGCTCTATCCCAAATAGTTCTGCAGAACTACGATGAATTTTTAATATTAAAACATTATTTTTCAACCTTTTCCAATTTGCAAGCACAAAACCACCAAGGGGTCCACAGAATCCTTTACAAAAGCTAGAATGCAGTAGAACATAAATGAATCGCCTTTTCTGAAAGTAACTTCAATGGATTATCTCTAAATACTCTACACACCCCAGAAAACCAGGCACCCTAGACTAAGGAATGTTCAAGTACATTTGAGTTCCCAAATGACACGCTTGTAAAACAGTATCTCTACAAAATACTGAAAATGCAGCTTTGTCGTGATAAAATTAAAGAGAAGTAGCTTTTCTGCTTCATAAAATATGCAATTTGAAAAACTCAATATCAAGCTATGAATGTGAAAAAAGAAAAATTGTAAACTGCCTAAAACCAAATAAAAGATACCCCACAAACATAGTTCAAAATGATTTGGTGAAATAGGGCCACACTAGTGAAAAGCAATACAGTGAACACAGCTGAAAACAATGCCTGTGCGGATGGACATATCCGGCCTTCACTCAAAGACCAGCCGTCACACTGCAACTCAATTTCAGAAAAATGCATATTGCCTCACAAAGACAATTTTTTTTTTTAATTACTTTTGAACACAAAAGTGAGGAACCCCATAAAAATATCTGCTGCTTTCTATTGTGGTAGAGAAATTAAAGCTCTTATCTCTTGCTCTCTATAGAAAAAAAATAAGCTTCTTTCTGGTCAATACAGATATTTACTGGAAAAATTTAAGGCATGGTGCAGTCTAAGCAATACCCCCATTCCTGAGGAAATGCTGTAGCTTTGCAAGCTTACAAAACCACACCCCTAATATTATCAGGATAAAGATTTTTCTCTATTAAAACCAGATTCAGCAGTCCTCCTAGGCAAATGGCTCAAACACTTCCCTTGAAACACTAGAGCTATATAAATAAATTGAACTGTACTAATATTTTGCATGCATCTAGTCCACAGAGAACTTGACTTCGCTACAGCCTCTGTCTGGGTCTAGCAAAACCTACTGAGATTTGTGTATTTAGTTCTGGAAATTTCAGTTGCTTCAGAACACTGCATGTGGAAGGAGCAGTTTAATTATTAACCACCTCCTCTTCTTTGTCTTAAACAGACTGTTGTCTTAAACCTGATAACCATGCTTCTCTAATATTTTTCTGGTAAAACTTCTCTGGTTTGCTGGAAACCTTTTGGGAAAGGCTCAATAAATCAGTACTAAGGGTGAGATTCACCTAATCTAAGTTTGAGACATATACAATGCAGAAAACAGAAAACCTTAAAGTGCAACATACCTCAAGCTAAGGTCAGCGTCCAAAATTGGTCAGACAGCTTATGTTTTATAAATATTCTTCTCTCTCCATTGAGGGTAAGGTGATATAGACAAGCAGCTCAAACATAAATGCTTGAAATTACACAAGGTGAATCTCACCCTAACAATATGAGAGGCAGAGAGAAGAGTTCTTTCTGGCAAGGAACATACGTAGGTAAGGAGTAAGGGGAAAACATCAGAAAGTAAGTTCCCTTCAATTATCACATTATTTGGCATAGGGTGACAGGATCAAGGACAACCTACAGTCCCTGACTGATTTAATGTCAAACTAAACATAATTTCAAGCAGCAGGGAATTCTGTCCAAATCATACACCTCCTGCACAAAAAGGCCCCTCCGCTGCGGCCTTGGGTCCCTTCAGGGGGGGAGGTGGTGCTCCGGGCTTCTGTCAAGGCCTTACAGCTGCTCTGGGGACACACACACATGCCCCTTTTCGTCTTATTTCTGAACTCAGAGGAGTAAAGCATCTCTTCACTGCCTGCAGTTCTGTCAGGTTCTTAACACTCATTGAGGAGAGCATCTGGCCAGCATCCATCTCCCTCACTCCCTACGCGTCTTGCAGAACTACGAGGAAGTCATTTATCTGGTGGCAGTCATCCACATCTTAATAGGCCAGAATTATCCTATCCCTATTTTGCGTGTGTGTGACTCGTCACCTGAGGGGAAAACTTAGGCTTAGTCACAATTTATCCTTCCTGAAGCTGTTGGGAAGGAAGATAATCTGGGCCTAAGGAGACCTGCCTCGTCGAAGGAGAGGAGAGGCGGCAGTGCCTGAGGCCAAACCTTTCCTCTCTAAGACACCTTTGACATGACAGAGAAATAAGAGAATTTGACAGAGACCTACAAGATTGGGGTGGGCAGAGTAAAGCAGACAAATCATAACCCCTTTCAGGGGCTCAAATTTATTCTGCTTTTCTTTCTGGTTTCTGTGGAAGTGAAAGAATCCTAGAAAACCGGCAGTAACTCCAAGATCTCTCCTAAAAACTCCAGATATCATTTCCAATTTATATTAACTAGTCATTGAAACTAACCGTACAATAATGAAGAATTAACATATTACTGGGCAGCCCTTTGCCATGTCATGCTTCTGAAGAATAAGAGACACAGTAAATTTCACATCTCTGAGAAAAATATCGAAACAAATTTACCTTTCTTCTACTATTACATAAAGCCCTAGCTATAGAGTTTATACCACCCACCCCCTTAAAAAGACACCACACCAAAAACCTATGATGTTCGTGTATCAGGTTTTGTAAATAAAAACGCTTCTGTAAGTTTTTATCAGCATTGCTGAGGTGGCTCGAGGTTCTGGCAGAGATAAATTCAGTAATTGCTACCACCAGACTCAGCCTTGTGAAGAAAAGCATTCATGAAGAAAAATGGCTAAATGCACAGGCTCATGAATCATGGATGAATCAGCTCTCATGGTTGATCTTCAAAATCTAAAGAGGAACATGCCTCACAGCAAATATGAGTCATCCCATTGAGAGAAGACTCATAACAGTCAGTCACTCAGGTCAAATACACCAGAGGTTTTTTTTCCTACATCTGAAACACCAATAAGTAAAATCCTGTCTTCACTGCATTTTGAAGTCACTTCTATAAATCCAGAAAGATTAAAGATTTCTCCTTTCATGTTCCCTAAACAGAGAAGAACCTGGGAGGGAATATTTGATATGGTCCTAAGCAAAGTACATTAATATATCAAATTGACTTTAGGACCCTTTGTTTAAAGGGAGTAGCCAAAAAGATTAGAAAAGGTTATGAAACAGTAGAAACAAGGAGTGGTAGATAATCCTTCAAAGCTGCTTACTGAAGAGCTAGAAAGAAAATCTTGGCTTTCTCTGTGTGGAACCAGATTGTGGCTTCCCAAATCTAAATGTGTGAAGCTAATACCCCTAACCAAAGATTGCTTCAGGTTCTCTCATCCTTAGCCAGACTCCTTTCTGAAGGAAGTCTGGTTGGGATCTATTAAATTAATGGTTATCCCTTTCTTTGATACCTTGTCCACACTAGACTTTACATTCTGAGCCCTCGGGAGAGCCTCAAAACCTTTATGTTCAAGTCCTACTTGCTTTTTTTTTTTTTTTTTTTTTGGTAAAAAGACAGACCTCGTTTTGTCTATATGTATTACTGACGATGACATCTCAAGCAACACTTCGCATGGTGGCACTAAGTGATTCCCAGCTCTACTGGTAAAAACAACATACATGTTTCCTTTCATTTTTTAAAGTTGCATACTATTGGTGGTTCATAATCATCTTCTGATTAAAGAATATGCCGACACGTTTAATATCCCTCAGGCTTTTCAGCTGGTGTGCAGAGTTACCAGATCTATTAATATGCCCTTTTTAACCTTAAACTCTACGCTATTTTCATTCACTTCTTAATGCCATCTAGCTTCTTCAACTGGGAACGGGAATATCCCTTTCCCACCATTGCCATGACAGAATTTCCCACCTTTTCGTCCTTGGCATGTTTCACGAGCACACTCACACTTGAATATGGCACATGCAGGAAAATATGAACCGAGAACACTTTTTTCCACAACTACCCTGAAAGCCAACCAGAACCACCCCCAGGCCTGACACTCACCCCTCAGTGCCACCCATCAGGGTCATCCCTTGGGACCAGCCCTGCAGGAGAAGGTGCTGCTGATGCCCAGGCACAGACTCCCCGCAGCCCCTGGGGAGCCCACGCTGCAGCCCTCGGAGGGCCCCAGGAGGGATGCAGAGGGCAGGGAGGGCGTAGAGGAGTCAGGAATGAAGGGCTGAAGTTGAACAGGGGAAAAGCGTTGGGGGAGACGGAACACATTTTCGTTTGTTTCTCACCATCATCCATATCTTTTTTAACTGGCAATAAATTGATTTTCTCCAAGTCAAGTCTGTTTTGCCCATAAGGGCAATTGGCAAGTGATTTCCCTGTCTTTATCTCACTCCACGAGCTTTTTCATCTTGTTTTCTCCCTCTGCCCTGTTGAGGAGAGGAGCGAGAGAGCAGCTGGGTGGGCATCTGGCAGCCAGACATGGTCAACCCACCGCTCTAAATAAAGCTCCATTTCGTTCCTGTTTCTAAAATTCCTTTCCTAGTTCTACTTGATTTACTCTCTAACTCCTCTAATTACAGACTTCCACTCTTCTTTTTTCCAGTAGTTCACTTTATCCAGGTTCAGTGATGTTCCCATTTGTACAAGCCACCCCTATTTCCCAGCAAGACTAAAACATGCTAATGCCACTTGCTGTCTTCAGGTGTAGAGGCCAACAATAAATACAGCTCATTGTCAGAAAGAGTACATAACTGGAATATACAAATACGGTCAATTATAACTAAAACCCATTCACATTTCTGAAATCTCACAACATTCAGATGCATAAAAGTAGCAAAGATTTTGTTTTGCTTTTCACAGCAAAGTTAAATCTCCATACGTATAAAGAAGTATTTTTTAGATTGTTTTATTTTTCACATAGTTTTGCAGCATATGACAACACAGGAGGCACAGAACAGTCACAGTAATCTGCACTTCTCTCAAGCTTTATCTTCACGATCACCTCTCTGTTTACTTCTACCTTTTAAAAGTGAAGATTTCAAATATAGAGAGAAACGTATACTCACTGCAGTACTGGCAAATCTGAAGTAATCATTTTTGCAGCACTCTTGAAAGTAAGTGCTACATAGAACTTCTTCTCAAAGTTATTGTGAAACAACTACTTGGAAACCTCTTTCATGAAAAGAATGTCAAAGTCCAGTCTGTAAAAGAGAGAAAAAAAACGTTAGATGTGATTCAAAAATAGTCATACATTGAATAAAAAGCACTGTAAACAAAACCAGTCAATTTGAATTAGCATCACTATTAAACCACATCAAATTTAGAATAGATATCCCCAGGACAGCTTAATCATATTCTTGCATTCAGTTTTTACAATTCTGTTTAGCCAACTTTATTACTTTTTTTAAATTACACAAAGTATTTTGCATTACCTCCCATATTTGTTTACAGTAACTCTAAAGTAAAAAACACAAGCAGAACTCTGAGAAAATTTCCATAAACAAGATAAATATATAAGCATAAGCAATCAGAGAATGTGATAACGTAGATTTAAGGAATTTATTTTCTAGTCATACCATAGACTAAACTTGCAAGACGAAAGTTTGGTTTCATGAGAAACAGTCCTGCCTAGTTTTGAATCAAGACAAAATCTGCACCAAAACCAGTAAAATTAGATAATATTCCTGATAACATCCCCTTTAATGGAACTACACCTATTCAATCAGACTCACTGGCTCACAGTTTCATGTGACAATTTCAGAGAACAGTCAGAAGCTGTGCACACGTCCAACTGCAATAGGAAGTATTTTAACCTGATGAAACCCAAGTTTAAACAATAAACTAGACTGAATCTGTGGTAGTACTACACCCACTGGTAACACCTCTTGATCCAAAAGACTAATCAAAGAGTTGACTAATGACAGCAGACATGACTTGACCATAAAATAATGGCACAATGTGACAGATGCACCGATCTTTGATGTAATAAGACATAGAGCTGCCATCCCATTCTTCCAGAAAATGCAAGTTCTGGAGAAACTAAAATGATTTGTTTCATTCTCCCCTTTTACAGATCCTGAGGTAATAGAAATGACTGCACGGAGCACTGCAGTTGAGCAATGGCAATGAATACCAAGGACTTAACTGCATGCTTTTAAAACACGGGATACTTTAAATCTCTTTTATTTAAATATTTTATTTCTTGTCAATGGCCATTTTTTTCTGTGCGCTACTAGCTTTGCACAAGGCAGCAGGAAAACCAAGCCAGGAAGAGGTAACTAGCACCAAACACAGTATCTAAATAAAACTGTACTGGTGTAAGCAAAACAGTACAACATGCAAAGTATTATTTTCCATCCTACTATATGCACATCAGTATTTATTTACCAAAACGATAACTGTACAGTACGAACAGACTTTTTTGCCTCTGGTTATTCCAGTCCCAATTAGACTCACAGATGCACACAACTAGTTATTCCAGTACTTACTGCTTTGTGCTACCAACAGATTTACTTACAGTGTCTCATCAACAAATTTAAACTTTTCACTATATACCGCCATCTCATTGGCCATTTTTTCTACTGTATCATTAGCAAGCGATCTTGTTGCATAACAAACATTAACAAAAGAGAAGTTTGTTTGGAATTCAGTGACCGCTCTGGCATTAATGGTTTAAAGGGGGTCATTTTCCATGGCCAATACACCAGGTTGGTGTACAAGCTCTCCAGTTTCACTATAAGCCACAAGTCAGTCCAAGTTCTTCATGAACCAATATGTTATATGACATGCTATTTGTGCTATTTCCACAACTTGTTTCCATAAGAGGGTTTCTTCATTAGAAACACTGGACATTACTATGTTTTAAAGGATGCGGTTACTCGTAACAGGGGAATGACTTGCCCATTCAACAACTTCAAGCAACCATTTCAGACACATGTAAGAATTCACTAAACAAGCACAGCATCAGACTGAATTAAGTTTTGAGTCGATTTCCTATGCGGAAAAAGAAAAAAAAGGAATATTCAGATCTCTGAAATTGAGAGGTTCGCTACAATTGAAACAACGTGCACTCCGGTAGGCAGAAAACACTAATATTTAGGTATAACATAAGAAGAATATTTAATGAAATCCTGAAATAGAAGAAAGCTTTTGATTAAGCTTCTGCAAATATTTTTTCCTCCTGCCAGGACAATTAGATGTACACATTTTTATGGTACCTCCCCTTTGTTTAAAACAGAAGAACAAAGTATATTTTTGGTTCACACACAAGCGCTCACACACACTTGTGTGTGCTACGTAGACCCCAAAGGAAACCCATCCAGCTTGGATCTTCAGATTGTCTAATTCTAACAGGATACTGGGCATCAATCTTACTTTTCAGGAGAGCTTTCAAAAGAAGTTCAAGGAAAATTTATATGCGTTTCATGTGAGATATTTTGCATAGATGTTTAAGGCATCCTGCACAACTGTTATGTGGAATTTCTTTTTTTAATTTTTCTTTTTTAACCTAGTTATCACCCTTCACAACTGCTGTGCATGCTCAGATATAGCAACCAGCAGCACACAACTGCTCCGGGGAAGTGCTTTCACACACAATGAAAAGTATACTTGCTCAGAGATAACTTGTTTGAAAAGCAAAGTCCTGGCCTAAAAGAAATAATGGAGTGAAGGGTATAAAGAGCCAGAAAGAGAAGAAGGGAGCTGTTTCATTCAGAGGGACTGAAGAACCAAGGAAGCTGGACCCGCAGCCTTGACGTGGTGGTAATAACAACCTGACTCCCAGGGAACTGCAAGGTCCTGCCTGTGCTATTTTCTCACATATTTCTCATATTTTCCCTATGGAAACAGAAAACTGCAAAACAGTGCTGGGGAAAAAAAAAAATCCGTCTGTACATAGTCAGGTCCAGACTGGACCAGCTAGAAGATGACAAAGTTGCCCTTCTACTGTTTTGTGTTAATAAAAGCACTTAACATGGGTGAAGTCAGAGAGTGCTAAAACATAAGAACTGTCAACGCTGACAAGCAAGAAAATGAACAGCTTGGAGCCAGAAGCCCAAAAAGAAAAGGCACAATCCTGCACATTTTGTGGCACTGACCAGAAGCAGAGTCTTACACTGCATGGAATAAGGCCTCCCCGTTACACAATCCATGTCATCCATCTCCCTCACACGCGTCCAATACGGTCCCGCTGGCTGTGATGCTCTGGATGGTAACTCTGCCGCAGCCCAGACACTCAGCTGAAGGTTGGAAATCCCTAAGAGTCTTGGGATAACCGCCTTGCAACTTCCCTCAACAGTAACATTCCCCTACGCTCACAGAAATACCGCCACTTGCTTCCAAAATTCAGTCTTAAATTATCACCCACGTTGCTTAGGATTGGTTTGGAAACAAAATATGGCACTATAGTACCTAATGAAAAGCTCTATGTGCTTGGAACAGCATTCTCAATTTAGTCATGCAATTAAATTAAGTTTGACAACTGTGGAAAAATCATTGATCCTTATGGGCTACACAAATGTGAACCTTCACATTTTTTCTGGTTTTAATAAAAGAAACACCTGCTTCTTAAAGATGATGTTCTTACAAACAGGAAAATCCAAATCCTTTCTGTTTCATTCAACTTGAGAATAAAGCCATTGATAAAAAATCCTGAAAGCTTGAGACAGATTCCCATTTTGTCACCTTTATCCTGGGGAAGAGAAAAGCTGGATGAGGAATACTTCATACTTTTGCATTTTGGATTATTTAAACTATAACAAACACAATATAGTTGGACACATCCTTTAAATTGCAGTCAACTGCTTTTATCTAGGAGATAAAAAAAAAAAATCTGATGTTTTCATTCAATCCCAATTTTAATGACCTTAGCATGTTTGCAGCTTTTTTAACCTGCACATCTGTATTTTAAGATGACACAAATTTATGCTGGCATAGTTAAAAATGTCCTGTAGAAGAATATAAAGCAGGCAGTAAGAAGAGACTGTTCAGTTGAAACATACACTGGGAAAACAAGTAAATGTTTCTCTTTTTTGCTTCTATTTTTTTAACCATGCACAATAAGCAGGGCAGACATAATAACCATTATATAAAACAGCTTCTGTAAAAATAAATAAATAAATAAATTTAAAAACCTTTTCTAGTAAGTCATCAGTTTTATGATAGTTTTTCTTCAGTAAGTATCTCATAATGAGCTTAGCTTTAAGAAAGGCTCCACAATTCTACAACAATACATCTGATACATACATTCCATCAATATTTTCTGTAGTTTCTACTAACACGAAAAGCTACCTATATTTTTTGCAGTCTTTAGATTGTTTACTTGCCTCTCTGGTGCTGAAGTAATCTACCCATTTTAGCCAAACAACAAACAAACAAATCAACATGAACACTGAAAGTTGACGGAGTTGTTCCAAGTAACCATCTGGCAGCAACAACCAATTCAAGTTCCGTCAACCTTATTATAATAGGTACTTATATCTTATAAAGCTGAAACCAAAATTTAAAACAAAACAAAAAAACACAACAAACCAAAACCTCAACTACTAAATTTAGCAATATGAGTTACATCACTATTAATTCCATTGCCTAGAAGATATCCAAGCTAAAAGATAACTGGTATTTTAAAAGACAACTGGTATTTGACTGACTCCTATTCAAAATCCTTTCGTTATCATCCGAGTGACCTTGTCCCACCTGAGTGCAGAATATATTCCAACAATGGCTCACGCTAGCAATATCTTCTACTACTTAATTGGTAGTGCCTATATGCCATAACTTCATTTTCCATTTACATTACTTTGCTTTCTCCCCAGGTGCTCCCTGCTACGTCTTTTGTTGCAAGTTGAAGATTGGTAAAGCAGCAGTACACTTCTCCATCCCATGAAGGCCCAAAGGAGATTTGAGAACTCCAGAAGCTAGAATACATGATGGTGTGCCGTGCTGTTGCACAGCACTATAAAACAAGACATGTAAAACTCAAGTTTTTCGTATTCAGCTTAGAGACAAGATTTGTCTCCTCACTATTCTTGCCCAACAACAGCAACTGGCAGCTGGAAAAGGCCTGCATCAGCAGCAAACAATAATCCTGTTAGAAGGCACACCGAGGCAGAGGTCCAAAAGCTTTGATCAACAAAATGAGAGAGAAAAGAGAATCTTACATGCAGGTAGATAAATTCTAGTCGTTTACTGCTTTATCCAACCCCATGCATGGCCTTGGGCACAGCACTTAAATCCTTCCTGCTCAGCTATCTCATCTGCAAAGTGAAAATAATATTTAGAAGTCGATAGTGTAAATTCTAAATCCTGCAGAACTAGAAAAACAGTCATTGGGAACTAACCCTATAACAAATGTATCAAATGCTGTGATGTGTTCTTCATCACTCAGGGGGGTTTGTTTCTTTGGGTCATGTATTTCTTTAAGCATAACCTTTATTTCCACCACAGGTTTAGAACTTGAGACTAATTCGTGTTGACCCCGCAGCCATTTGAACTGAAAGCCAAATTACATCACCTATTCCTGCTCTGATTTGGAAAATTCATATTATCATTTAAGGTCAAACAAGACATAATGCTTATTTAGCCTACCTTGAAGACAATTTCAAGGAAGTTCTGCACAAAATCTAAATTTCACATTCCCACATTTTACTAAGTATTTAAACCAAGATTGAAAGCACTTGTGATAGAAACTTTAACACTAAGCATTAGTGAGTTCCTGCAATACTTAAAGTACGTAGCAAACTCTGCCGATGTGTGGTCTGCAACATTCTTAATCCAGTCTAACTGCGATAGGGGGAGGTAATACTGGGAATGGCTAGGCTAGCTCAGCACGGCAATGTTTCATTTCCTATACCCTTCAAAAGTACACTGGCCATATTATTATTATTATTCCACATCCCTCTCCCAAGTGTGTGCCTCTGCTGTTGCCGTTATCCATTTCATACCCAGTAGGAGGACCTGCAGTTCCCAGCCTGCAAAAGAACCTCAACAACAACAGCAAAAAACTGGGAGAGTTGGTTGATACACCAGATGCTTGTGCTGCCATCCAGAGGGACCTGGACAGGCTGGAGCAATGGACAAACAGGAATCGCATGAAGGTCAGTAAAGGGAACCACAACGGTCCTGCACCTGGGGAGCAACGACCCCTTGCGTGGGTTTGGGACTGACCGTCTGGAAAGCAGCTTTTCCAGAAGAGACCCAAGGGCCCTGGTGGACAAGGCAGCAATGTGCCCTTACTGCAAAGGCCAACAGCATCTCCTGGGCTGCTGTTGGCACCCAGGGAGGTGACCTTCCCCTCTACTCAGAGCGGAGGAGATAAATGAATCATCATTCTATGATGATTCTATGATATTTGGAGCTCTATGTCCAGTGCTGGGCTCCCTGGTACAAGAGAGACACAGACTTATTTTGTTTTGCAGTAAAGGCACAATTTTGAACAGGGGGGCATATGGTTTGGCTAGGAGTCTTTCAGAAGGCTGGAGTTATCAGAACAGCAAGCTGAGGATGGGCAATTGTTTTCTCCTCAGAAAACGTCAATAAGAAATTAATACATAAAACAAAAAAAGAGAAATGAGCTCACAGAGGTAAGGCATATAATCCAAGAAAAACCCGAGGCCAAGAACAACAAAGTGAGACTGTACACAAAATTAAAGCATTTAGTGCTTGTCCATTATCATTAATGTTTCTTTTTTTCCATTCTTTAAAGGTATTTCCAGATGTGTTACATACACATGTGGGAACAAGAATTATCTCACGGCAACCCCTAGCTGTCCATTGAACGTTGCCTTCCATTTCAGTTGTCTCCTCAGTTGCACCAGCATGTAGAACTGACTCTACAGCCAAAACAGCTGTTGCTGCTTCCTCTCACCAAACGCTTTCAGCCTAGAAAGGTCCTGCCCAGCCAGCCAGAAAAATAATCTGAGGTCTCACTTTCTAGTGTGCAATATTATTCTGTGCTCCTCACAATTACGAATGCAAGACCTCACACCAAAAGGTTACGCAAACCACTTCTTGCAGAGCTGGGAATAAAATTCTTAAATGACAAAAACCTCCAAGTCATACTACCACATTTCTATACTTAGTTTTCAGTCTCTAAAAATGCGTGAGCTGCCAAACCCAATAAGTTTCTCTGTATCTTCTGCTACCATTTCCAGAAGGTAGCAGCTAATTCCTGTACTGTGCATGCCTGTGCCGAGGCACTGACACGAAGATTACACAGAAAAGCCGATACAATCTTTTAACCATGCTTATAATAGTCTAGTTGATTCAAACGTCACGCATCACTCAATGTTGTTTGATCATCTCCAGTGTTTACTTTAAAAGTTTTTAACTAGATTATCATATACTGCTTTCTAATAATGCCTAGGATGCCTAACAATAAAGATATTCATCAAATGCTTTGTGCAAACGCCTTGCTCAAGAACAGGAATTTTATCCTTTTCAACTTGTAATTACTATTTTAAAAAAAAATAAAAAAAAAATTGATGGCCCGAGCATATGAAAACAAGCTTGCCTTCCCTTTGTTGTTCTTACAGACCCTTCAGACATAACCGCTCCTCACTCTGCGGACACCCAGTGAGACACTTGACCTGATTTTCTGCAGCACTGAGCATTCACAACTGTGACTGAGATCACTGGAGGCTGTGGGCACTCCGTCACTCATAAGGCAAATAATGATGGTCTGATTGCACAAGACTAAAAGTTAAGGCACTGAATTCTAATGCTAGTCCAATATCTGGATGATTACGGTGTAAATTAACAACTTGCTCCTTGCCATCTGCCCACTAGGATACCAACAGCTATCTGCCAGCCTCCTACCTACCTGCTTCGAACATAAAATACACATAACAAAAGGGCTCTAGAAAGGTAGGGTCTACCAGCCTCAAATTGCGAGCATGAATAGATGGATCCTTTAAGTCTTCTGTTTCTCTGCACTTGTATTTCCAACACTCAGAAGGACTCTTGAAAAGATGAACTCACTCATCCTTTTAAGGTGATGCAAGAGCATCGAGAGTCACAAAAAAGCCCATGGGACAAATTTAAAGTCGAGAGAGGTCTTGCCTATCGTAGAAACTGTGGAGTCATCCTCCAAACAAAAGACTGGGCAATCAGTGAAAACTTGCCAAAGATTGAATAATGATACGGATCGCATAAACATTCACCATACCTTAGCATAAAGTTTTAAAAGACAGTTGAGTTAGAGACAATGAAATGCTTTCCCCCAAAAAGGACCGTCCTGTTCTGTTGCTTTCTTAGTAAGCCGATTCAGCACACTCAAATGGTATAAAGCTTTCCAGGGTTCTGCATAGCTAATTTTAGCGGGCTGAGCCAGGGCTCCAGGAGGGTCAGAAACCCCTGTGTGCAGGAAAGCAACAGGAGAGTACAGCGGACGCAGACAAGACTGAAGGAGGATGACGATTTCTTCAATACCTAAAGACTGCTGCAAAGGCAATGGAGAGGGAGAATAAACTCTCTCTCTTGGTGAGAACAGGACAAGTAATGGGTTTAAACTGCAGCAAGGAAAATTCAGGTAAGACGCTGAGAAAAACTTGACAATGACTCATGAAGCACTCCAATAGTCTGCTCACACAAATGTGAATTATCCACTGCTGAAGATTTTTTTTTCTTTTCCCAAATAGATGGGTCACACTTGTAAGACACAACAACCATAGCAAAGTTTGTGGAAAGGGCTTATTCCTAGGAGATAGAAACAGCTGGGAAAAAACGGACAAGGCTTGGAGAACACAGACTGTCTGGGGCTGAAAACATGGCATAACTGTAAAAAAACCATGGCCTGCTGGAGGGGAAAGGGTGAGAACTCGAGGAACTCCTGATATCCCTTCTTACCCCCCTCATTTCTTCTAATGTTTCTGTGACTCTGCCCTCAATCAAATCCATGTGTGACAATAACTAAAATTAAATCCAGTGATTAAATTCACACTCAAGCACTTCAGCGAGTGACTGCTTATTCTTGCAAAAGAATCCACACCTAGAGGAGGGCAGGAATCCCTGGTGGAGTCAAACGCAGTTAGACAGTCACACAGCCTTTGGACCTTCATCTCTGAACAGCACAAAGCGCAACGGACCAAGAGCGTAGACAGTCTACAGGCACACCAGAAGCAGCGTTAATAGATTTTTATGCTACCTTAGAAGAGTGTTTACTCATCTGTAATTTTTCTCAGCAGTGGACATCTGGTGTTCTATTATTCATTGCAGCTGGAAAGTGGCCAACAATAAAAGCAATTTTCACAAAAAGAAGCAAAGCCCGACATGCAGAATGCTGGAATAAATGGAAAAAAAAAAAACCCCTCAGAATTATTCAGGGTTTTGTTCTTTGAGCATTTGTTTCTTTGCTTTGTCTTTTCTTTCTTTCTCATATGGGACTCTGATGAGAAAAGCCAAGAGGAACTGCAGAACGTTTTGTCCAAATTATCAAAGAAAACATGCATTTTGAAGTCGCATATAAACTAAAAACTCTGGGAAGTGACTAATTCTGGTGCTCATATGAACTTTAGGGGGACGTGCACAAAGGCTTGAGGAAATAAGGTCACTAAAACAATAACTTCTCTAAGTTCACGCAGCTGCTAACAGAAAGAATATTTAACGGTTAATACAGAGAGACTCTTGCACACATCAAGCAGAAGTAAATGTAGGACTGCTCTAAAGTGTAATATTCTACCAATTTCCTGACAGGCACCTTTATTACCCTACCCTCAAAAAACCCGAAGGCATAACGGTTCTTCAAAAGAAGAAGATAGCGTTGAAGGACTACGTTAAAGCATTCCCACCACTGAAAACTGCTCATTCAGAAAACCATGTGTGTTGGACTCCAAGCTTCAAGAAGCAGCTCCATCAATTTCCTAAATGCCAGACCTGTCAGGATCCTTGTCCTTAACAAAGATTTCACAATCCAAGTCCCTCGAACAGCAAAGATTTCTGGACATTATCTAGGTGTGACTGTGGTATTAAAAGCCTCTACTCAGTATTCATACTTACTCCAGAGATAATCCTTACAAAGTTTTACACCAAGAGTCTTTCAATGCTGTCAGTCCAGGAACTGAAAGATCCCAGAGTACCAGTTTTTCCCAGTCCAGGGAATTCAGCAATGCTGATATGACAAAACCCGATGAATTCCTGTATTAGTGCCTCTCTATTAACAGGTTGGAGATTCAGCTTAACCCTCAGCCTGATGTAGCTAATGGGCATCTGTTTTACTAAGGTTCCTTTTTCACTCAAATACAATCTTTTTGTGTGCACGAGGGTGTGTGGATTTTTTCAAATAACTAAATCCCTCGTGTTTTGAGCTCCTTAGAAGAGAGGTTGCATTTAATAAAGGGATTAGCAAATATCCAATAGGCATTACCATAAGTAGCATAATGCCATCTTTCTGCAGTAAGGCAGTCTAAATACCCTTGCTTTTAGTAACCATTTTTAACCTGTACTATCATTAAGTGGACAGGGGTTCCACTAAGGCTTTTCATTTTAGTAGGAATAAATTTCAACAAGAATCATAACAAAGCAGTTTTCCTTCCCCTGTTAACTATTTTCAGCCCAAGTAACTCTGTAAATGACTTTAAAAAAAAAAAAATCACATTTGCCTTAGCATAAAATGGACTTCTCAAAAGAGCTCATAGTAGCATTGGTCTTTTGACTTTCGATTCTTGACACTCTGCTGGAATATTGACAGAATATAATGGTGTACCACGGAGAGGGACTAATTTCCATACCCTTCCTCTATCCATTAGCCAGAGTACCTAAATTACAAATACTTGGTAAGTTCCTAAAAAGAGTTTGTAAAAACTCAACAAGAGCCAAAAAAAGTAGCAGAGGTAGACCTGAGAAGATGAAGTTAGCCAATACAGTCATTAAATAGAATTACATATATATATATAAATCACAGAATCAAACTCCACCTCCCAACCCCCAAAATTTCCTGAGAAAACCCAACACCGTATCAAACCAGACACCCTTCACCTCCATCTTGCACCACTACGATCCCTCTTCTGAAACAACCCACAACTGCAGCCTTTCAGGGAAAAACTACCCAAGCCTTAAATCCCACAATGTCCTAGATACCAAAGAAAGAGCTCTAAGTAATCCCAAACCCTGATCATCAGCAAAACAAGCTGGCAACTCTGACTTGATTCCTCTTCACCTTAAAACTTGTTTCAAGTTCTCTTCCCAATAAACAAATCAACCCTATTCTCCTACTCCAGGAACATTTTTATATGCTCTCCAAGACCAAGAAGCCTGGCAGGTCTTTAATCCAAGTACAATAGATGGAACAAGAAACATCAGAATGCATTAAAAGAATTTCTCCGCCACTCAGTGAGCCAGTTATCTTCAAGACAAAGTAAATTGCATCTATAAACTACACAATTTAAATCTTCCCTCCAAAGCCATCAATGCTACCACAATTGTATGAAGTCAGATCACCAATTTCTCATTTTGTGATACCATATTTTGCCTTAATAATTTAAAAGAACAGTAACTCCAGAATCCGTATGCTGCTAAATACCTTCAATCCATCCTAACCTGACGCTGCCTCAGTCTAAAGGCACTGGAACAGACCCATAAATATACTGAAATCCTCATAGGCTTACTTAAGGAAAGAGATTCTAAAGATACAACCAAACCTATTCTTGGCGCTCATCATTGCACTCCTTCACTGATCTAAAGAGAACATTCCCCAAAGACACAAAAATATATCAACATTTTGAACGAGCTGAGCAAACATCGCTGAAATGTACTCCAATAGCCAGTGCCGCTGCTCATACGCCCTCGATTATTACAAGTGGCCCAGCTTATGACTTATATCGGTTAAAACCTCTACTGGAAAAGCATACCTTAAAATACTTTCCTCTCATCCTCCAATCTTAAAACAACCCAACCACCACAATAAACTTGTGAGGAGAAGCACATTTTTCCAATGGACACGTGTAACCACGATGGACCTAAAACCAAAAAGCCTTGCAAATGTGTTTCCCCAGTGACCATAAATGCCACATACTGCAATCAAAATTCAAACCTAAATCCATAGATCCCAGACTAACATAATTCACCACAGTCCCAAGATGACTTCCCCAAAACTACACAGGTGAAAAACAACAGCAGGACTACCAGCAAACGCTGAAATAATGATTTACCAGGAGAACACTTCACAGAACAAAACCATTCCACTTCGAAGTTCTCATCCCTGATCCTGAAGACTTAGGAAAGCACACAGCTGGAAATAAAAATTTCACAATCACTTTAATTAATTGACTCAAAAGGGAAAGTGGCTTTATTACACATTAGTTTCTTCCACCCCTATAACTTATCTGTCTACCCCCCAGGCAATACCGATTTCAATATCCTCCCCCCACTGCAGCAGAGCTCACAGTAATTAATTGCTTTCTACCTGTACTGAGCTTGACGGTTGTGATTTTATTTCAGGCTGAAGATGTTTGATCCAGAAGCTTGTCTACTTTTTCACAGCAATGTCAACTTACCTAAAAAATACACTACCTGTACCTACAAGCCTTTCCTGATGTGGATTCTGACAGGAGGGCAAAAAAAGGAATCTAAGGACTCAAGAAATTAAAGATAAGCTAAACAGGGTTGGCTACCCACCAGTGTTCCCTAATGACCTCCTCGACAGACCAGTAACAAGAAATCAATGAAATGATAAAAAGAAATAGGAGAGAAGTTATTATCAAGTACTACCTAAAATTGGAAATAGTTCTACAATAGTCCAAAATGCAAATATCACTAGGGAAAAGACAAATTAGCACCTGGGAACAAGATTTATTTTAGCTCAGTAAATAATCCTGAAGAGAAGCTTTTATCATTCAGTGCTGAAATGAATTTTGGTTAGTCAACAACCCTAGGAAGAATCAGCAGGGGGTGAAACTGTAATCTTTGCTGTTTAAAAACGTCTGCCACAGCACAATAAATCCATTAAACAGGAAACTTTCTTGGGGAAAAATGCTTGAGGAAAATAATATCTCGTTCATTGCTTGTTAATTGCTCCAGATACAGGAACGATGACTGTACAGATGGAAGATAATGTGTGAAATCAGTTGAGAGCCCAGTTCCAAACGGGACAAAGTGAAAAACCAGACAAGAGTTATCTAAAATACAAGGAGGAGAGGCAAGAACAGAGAAGTCAACACAGGAGCTGGACAAGAAGCTGACTCAGCTTCATTTCTCAAGGACTTCACATCCAGCCAGGCTGTTTGCCCACCATCTCTTGACAATTTCTGAACACATTGCCAAATGCAAACATTTTTGACAGAAGGACAGGTACCTCAAAAGCTTATTTTTGAAAATAAGCAATGGCTGAGAAGGGGCGAGAACCAGCAGAGCTACTATTTGTCCTCTTGATCAGACACAGCTCTGAGGCAGTCACGCACTTGTCCTGCTCTGCCCAGCCCAGGGAATGCGCCAAGGTGCACGACACTGCGATAGAGGTGCTACACACAGGGCGGGCAGCCTGCAAGGACACAGCTAAACTAGTGGATTAGTAAGGAACTAGTAAGGAACATAACAGGACCACCAAACCAGGCTTCACTAACTGCACTGACCATACAACAACTTATTTCTCACCTTCTTCCCCTTTGCCCTGTAAGATTTTTCCTCCTGACTCTCTACAAACACATTTATTTGAAGACATGATGACAACTCAAACTGTAAAGCTATCACCAATTCACTTGGCTACCCAGACTGAGTTGCAAATGCTGATGCTTTTTTTTTTAACTGTATTTTGCACTCCTTACAGAAATATGGGAACACCTTTTTTATTTCTGAACAGTTACTTAGACAAGCAGATGACAAAAACTGGAAATAGTGTGACTGTGTCTGAGCAAGCATCACTCCTGTTCTGTGAGCTCTAAAGCCTAGTCAAAAGGGCTTTCTCCCAGTAATGCCGACAGCAGTCCTCCCTCCTAGACAAGGAAGAATTTTTGATCTGGGAGGTATTTACCAAAACACTTCATTGGACTAATGCAGCTGTTGGGCTTAACAAAATAGCTTAGATAATGCTTAGCCAAAAGGAACCACTTAAAGAGACGGAAGAAAGATGAGATCTTGCCTCACTTGGAAAGGTTGCCATCAGATGGAAAGCTGCTCCACGATGTTGGTAATGAAGCCATCAAGTGTTCCAGCATGAACTGGCAGAGCACTTTATTTTTCTAAAGATACCCAAACGGAGAGGAAACCTTGTGGTAGTGGAAAGCCAGAACATGGGCTTTTCCAGCAACTCAAACCCTTTCCCTTCCCATGGTGGGGGGGGAGGCAACCAAACTTCTCCATCCCAATCCCTAAAGACAGTTAACCTCGATCATGAACTGAGAAAGGAAATAGAGGATTAACTACCAATAGACTAGAAAGACAGAGTAGCTGCAGCGAGACGCCTCACAGAAAACAGGCTAACAGACAAAATCCAGAATCTATCTACAGGAGCCGCGCTGCACAAACCAACGTGTCTGTGGGACCAACAACAGGAACAACTTGGAATCCTGAGGCTATCCTGATACAGCCAAAACTTGCTTGGGGCTTTAGGGGCATCTGGATGGTTTCAGAGTCTGTGGAAGGTCACAGCTCCATTCAGGGGAAGAAAAGAGTGGCAAAATTAAGGTCCGTGTTCAGAGCATGTATCACACTATCTTCAACAACTGGAACAGAAAAAACACTGCTACTCACAGAATTCTCCGCTTAGTTGCAACGATGGTCTGTAACAGGCCTGCTAGTATCGACCTGCTGCTTAGATATAGGCAACCTTAAAAATCTCTTCCTGGTGAATGAGAGACTAAGGAAAACAGAAAAATTAACAGATGAGAGAAGAAAAAAACAACCTCTGGCCTAGAAGAGGATTGCCTTACCTCTACCGTCAAATACGAGACACTGAAAATAGAAAAAGCACAATTCTCTAAGCACTGCTGGTAAAACTGAGTGAAACTTAACAGAAGCTGCGGAAGAGAGAAACTGCCATCACCAGAAGCTGAGGCTCTCCAGTGAGAAGGGAAATTCCAGCAGCTGATCCACACAAGAGGTTATTTTTCCCCTCTAAGACTTCTTGGCTTTTGGTTTTGCGGAAAAGGGGTCAGACTGTACAGTTTTAAGTGTTGCAGAATTTGCAGACACTTTCTTCTACACTTTAGAAAGACAGGAAAAGAATTTTCAGTATCTTTTACACAGTTACATAAAATGAAAATACATACGGTAACTGATACTTGAAACTGTCAGGCTGCAAGAGCAAGAGTGGGAATATTTTGAAGCATTTCCTTAAACAGATTCTCAACTCCCATGAGATAAGAACAAGTTCTAACCGAAAACTG
The DNA here is from genome assembly GCA_008711295.1 of Anarhynchus alexandrinus. Taxonomy (NCBI): domain Eukaryota; kingdom Metazoa; phylum Chordata; class Aves; order Charadriiformes; family Charadriidae; genus Anarhynchus; species Anarhynchus alexandrinus. Next base: position 1,374,339 of record VUYV01000238.1, read on the forward strand.
TAACCCCAAGAGTTAAATAAGGGAACATTTCCTCTAGGATAAATCCTTACAGAAAATACAAGGAAGATACAAGCTTTCATTTTTCTTGTATCTGGTCCTACCGCCATCTCCCTACAAATTATTCAAATAAATTTAAACATTAATCTATAAGCATTGCCTTCACCCTTAAGGCAAAGTTAGAGCAAGCTCTTCCAGAGTACACAGTATATACATTTAATAAAGCATTCAACAATCATTTAAATAGTAAATAATGTCAAGGAAGTTGTTGGTGAGGTTTTTTTTTCCAGGGGTTAAATGAACACTTTTGCACTTTCAGAATTCAAATTCTTGAACACAGAGAACTTAACTACATATCAGGGAAAAAAAAAAAAAATAAAAAAAAAAAAAGGAAAAAAAAAAAAACAAAGACAATATGGAACAGAGATTTTCTGTTTCAGTAGAGTCCTGGAGTGACATTCCATACAACAGTTGAACCAATCTGATGGGTTGCTGTTGTCAAAAACGCAGCTCCTGCTCTTTCCTCCTACTCCTGGCCACATGTTCCTGCTCCTTCCTTTACGGCAGCTCTGAGACTGGTCTGGCGCTCAGCAAGCCAGTGGATGGAGACACTGGAAAAGAAGAGAAGGTAGCAAGCGGCTCAAGCCCTACTGCCCTCCCTCTGCTCCGTACCATGACCTCTCACTGCTCCCATCCAGAGAGCAGAACAATTCTACCATATTGATCCAACTGCAAACGCAGCATGGCTTCTTCATGTCTTTTGGAGAAGAAGAGAGTCAACACAAAAAGTTCACATTATTATCCTTTTTAAAAAAACCCAAACAACACTAATTTGAGAAAAAACTAGTCAATTAAAGTACCATAAAATACTTGCTACACTTGACATTATTGTCATTTATCATAATCTAGAACGTGTTATCTTAAATCATTAATTTTCTAATATCTTAAGGCAATGTTAATTCAAGACTGAAAATAATGGCCTGGCTACAGGTTGATCACTCTAAAAGAGATGTATCAATGTTCTCTAATTAGAGCAGTATGCTACAAAAACAAAACAAAAAAAAAACCAGAAGAGGCTATTAGAGAACTACTTCAGAGAAGAATACAAACGTAAAGAATTTGGGAAATAGTCCTCTGCACAGTACTTTTAGTTACGTTTCAGAGCAGACTAAAACCAGAAGTCAGTGTAAACGGCATCTTCAGCCCCTCGGGGAACCCCAGTCACTGCCAGCTGTGCAGTGACCCCAACTGCAGCCATCGTGGTTCCTCCCTCCTGTGGCTGTACTGGCACGTGGCTTTCTGCCCGTTTACACAATTCAGGAAATCACCTAGCAGGTTTTAAAACTGTTTTCCAGTTGTTTGTGCCTGGATCAGCTCCCCGAACTGGCTCAGCCCTCGTTCGCATGAGTACAGGACCAGTGCTGGGGAAGGGATGGGAGCGGCCAGCGGAGAATGGGACCGCGAGATTCACGTTGGCCTAAGTTGCTCTGGAAATGTATCGTACCTTGCCGCAAGATCCTACAAATGAGGAACAAGAAGCCATTTCTCAAAATTTTCACTTCCAGCACATAGTACAGATGTACATTGTCTTTAAAAATAGATCTTCATGCTCAATAAATACAACACACTTGATCAACTGAAGATGTGTTCCTTTGCTAACCAAACTCTAAAAACGTCAAAGAGCAGAATGAGATTAAGGAAATTTGGGGTTTTTTTTTTATAATCTTTGCATAAATAGAAAGAAACCAACTAATTGTAGCAGCTGATAGCCAGTTGTTTTGCCAATATATGCGATATCCTAAGTAAGCATTTTCTCCACAAAACGATCTTACCCTGGTTTTGAGGGGAGCGGACAGGGAGGGGGGGAAGGGCTACCTTCTTTCTGACTCTCACATTTCTCATTTTTCTATCAGTATTAGTCTGCATTAACAGCCAAATCATACACACACACACACTCACACACAACACTGCCAGTGACCTACTAGAAAGTTGCTATAGCAACGACTGCTTTCAGAAATACATGTTGTGCATTTTAAGTGCCATCATAGTGTAACTCATCTGTCAATTAATAACCACGGCTCACGGTAACACATCACTTACACCAAAAAAAATTAAAAATAAACATCGTGGCTTTATGTCCACAAAAAGGAATTATCTGGAAACCCGCTGCAGGCTTAGACTACCTACCAGTAATAATAATTAAAAAAAAAAATCACATATTTAGCACCATGATGTAACTCTTGCATTTCTAGTTAAGTGCACAAAATACATGAAGTATGAAAAAACTTCACCTCAATCTTGAAGTGGGAAACCCCTCTTATGTATCGTTAAATGTCTAATTTAAGCAAGTCCAAGCTACTTGTAAAATTGTCTACAGGAGCATATAGAAAACAATTTAATCTAGGTTTCTGTTGTTTGTTTTGGGTAAAATCCCTTTTATAAGAAACAAAGCCACTGTATTTTAAAATACATTGAGTAAACCAAAAATCAAGTACACTGTTTCAATCTCACTAGACTTCATGAAATCACCTGGTCAAGTTTTTTTTTAATCAGCAATCAGACTAAGGGAATCATCACTTCTTCAGACCTAGATATCTACCAATTTTTGGTTGGTGTACTTGGTGATAACTACTTTACACAAAGCATAACCACAGTAAAGGAGTACACATCTAAAATGCCAACTAGTTATTCCCAGAAAGAAAACTGCAGGAAAATTCAACTATCACAATTTAAAAACCCGACGGTACTGTAGTACTACCAACAGTAGCTTATTTAGTGGTGTTTCCCCTCCAAACCTTGCCTTACACTAGCAGGTTATTTTCATGAAAGTGCATGTACTAAATGCCAGTTTTTTGCTTCTCTCAGCTATGACACACGTCCTGTTCATAGACCGTCCTGTCGGACCTTTGAAAGGTAAGTGTGTTTTAAAGTGGAGAAAATTCTCTCTCTACAAAACAGAAAGGGTGATCAGAGGGTTTTGCAAAGGCTCCGGATCATCAGGTGCCGCCTCCGTCAATGATACAGAGAGAAACACTGCAGTGGTTTCTCAGCTCCAATATGACCTTGAAAAGCATTTCAATTTCCTTTCTCACATCCTCTAAATCCAGTTCAAATCATTTTCTCACATGACAAAGAAAAAAAAAACGCTCTCCCGTTATATTTTCTGCTTCGGGATAAACATCAAGCTCCTACAGTATTTCAAACCATACTAGTATTGATGCCAGCTGAAATCCTTCTGGAAGACACTATGGCTATCAGGATATAGAGTAAGACACGCTGCCTAAACTTCTGCGTAACTTCAGTTCAGAGCTCAGACTTGATGAGCTCCACCGAGTCCATGGGGCTGGTTACGTGTATGCAACAACTTCTATAGGGACTTTCCACTCGCCCCAGACTTAACAGGGAGGATCGAAAAACTGAATCACAACCAATCCTGTTTGCTTGGATAAAAAGGACCGACTTTGAAAGTTTGATCCTTTACACATAGATATCTATGTAATATATAAAAAACGTATTATAAGATTTCTGTGAGATGTCTCCAGGCTCACCAAGGTAGCGAGGTCCAGAGATGGGGTACAAGGGCATTTCTTTCTGTCTGCCATCTTGCAAGATGCGAGAGCACAAATAACCACTGTTTCATTTCTAGCTATAGTCAACCTAACACTGAAGAACAGCAAGAAACGCATTGCCTTAAAAAGTCACTTTTCTCATCAAGATGGGAAAAAATGTTTTCCTGCTGCCTGCAGACAGCTGGCGGCAGTCAGGAGGCACAGGACTAACAACAATATTGTTTAAATATGACAATCAAGTTTCCCTTAACCTTTTCAGTGAGATAACAGTCAACACAACTCTCAAAGTTTTGTAACAAGAATTTTAAACTGTAATAAAGTTTGTCTTAAATCTAGAATTTAGCTGATCACAGTTTTATTAATGAAACCTTTAAATAATTGAGAAAGAGGCAAGATGTCTTAAATCTAAAAGTTATCAAAAAAGTGATGCCTGATCCTGGTTAATTTTTTTTTTTTAAACATCAGTATGAATACATCTACAATAATAAAAACATCACACTGGGCAGAAGAAAGACCTGTAGAGACCAGTATTTTGACTGAGGCCAAAATCCCAGAACAAGGCACAAGCACATGTGTGTAGCCACACTCCTCCAGAATATTCTCAAAATCCAGATCTTCCCCATTGCTTGTATTTATATACATTAGTTTTTGTATTAATATTATCCATTAATTTGATACTTTTCATTCCCTAATATTTACCTTGTATGTTTTTTTCTTATTCAAAAAGGTAGTCACATCACACCCCAACAAACCCTTCTAAGAACGAACAACCCAAGTTCTCTTTCATTACCGTCTACATTCAGTACTAGAGCCGCTACCATTTGCTCTCCAAGTCTGCCTCTCCGCTCTGGATCTTTTCCTTTATTCAGTACAAAATGTCCACTTATCTTCTTGACACCCACCCTGTGATCTCCAGGCATCGGGTGAAGTTCACGGAGCGGAGTGTCCCCTTAGCAGGCTGAACACCATGACCATCCCCAGCTCTGCACCCGCACAGCCACACCAGATCCAGTTCTTCTGCTTCTCCTTCCCATCTTCAGGAAGGCTGATTTCTCCCCACAGTGCCAATGTGAAAACCCCGATCGTGTAGAACTTGACTGGTGCCAATTTCCTCTCCTTCGCTTTCCATGACCATGACTCAAGGACCACAGATCCAGCCAGAAGAGTAACACCTCCCCACCAGGAACCAACTTCCCTCCCTGTCCCTTTTCTTCCGCTGACCCAAACAAAGGTCCCATCCTGTCCTGTCCCGTCCCCTCCCTCGTTCTTGAGTCTGTGGCCCCATTTACATTCCTGTCACCAAGTTCAGGTCCGCCAGCAAGATCACCTTTGAACGCCTGCTTTTCTACCTCAGGCTCAAATATTTCATCTATTTTTCCCAGGCCTCTCTTTCTAAATAGGAAATGCTTCCACTTGAAAAATGACATATTCACAATTTTAGAATATATTCCTCCAAGAAGTTAATGGTTGCTATGATGCAGACCATGCCAGCAGGAGCCGAAGTTCGGAAAACAAGGGAAGAAGGATGGAGGAGAAACTGGATACATCTTTCAGCAGCAGCCTGCAGGCAGTTTTGAGTACGCACTCTGTTTAACTGTATTTGTACTTACCTTCCATAAAACCCTCCAGAATTAATTTGTTGACCCCAAACATTTAAGCCCAAGCACTTCTTGGATTCTTTTTACCCTAAAATGAGTCTCCACATTTTATCCTGTATTCTGCTTCTGTCTTACAATTTGGAGGAGATACAGTTCTAGCTTTCACATAAACAAGATACATTTTACAAAATCCCACCATTTCCTTTCTACATAAATTTGCCATTATAATTAAACATTTGAACTGTGATGCTTATCACTGAAAATTCATGTGGTCTTTTGGCTCCCATTTTTCTTCAGATGGAAGTCAAAAGGCCACATTAATACCAGCTTTGTTATCAGGATCCCACGAACATAATTGTTTCTTACTAAATTAATACATTAGCACTAACATGAAAAAGTGACTCTTTAAATGAATCCTAGATGGCTTTTTCCCAGTAACCTATTCATCACGTAGATAATTCTCACACTTTCATTCTTAAAAGGTACTAGTAGTAATAAGGCTCTGGGACTCACCGGGCTTTCCTTTCATTTGAGGGTTGGGGTTTCTTCTGGGTTTTTTTGGTTTGTTTTTTTTTTTGATTAGCAATCTAGCAGTAATTCCCCCTTTGTCATTGGCACTGCGTAAAACTCAGTGTGCACCGAAGAGGACAGGTGTCAAATTTGTCCTGAAACTTCAAACGAGCTGATTTTTTCCCCAGTAAATGTATCACTGCTCCCAACAAGTTGCCAAATTTCAATAAGTAACTCTTAAAGCAAATAAAGTGCTTCCTAAATTAAAATACTAATCCATAAAATTTTACCAAATGTGCATATAGTAGAATAAAACCGTATTGCCTGTTAAACCGATCAATGTGCATTCCCATCCTGCAACCACTCGCTGCCCGAGTGTGACAGGTTGAGTACATCAACCTCTTTTCCATACAGAACTATAGTAACAACTAGTAAAAAAAAAAAGTAAACAGCGAAACCATCTCCTCACCCAGACAAGAAAAAAAATCTCATCTAACAGTACTTTGTTCTTGTACACGGACTTTGCTCTGTCAATGCAATAAATGGATTATGTGGCTTTGGAACAGTCAAGCACAATCCCACTTAAAAAAAAAAAAAAGAATTTGCAAGAACACATCATGAGCCATCAAGTGAGATCCTCAGTCTGATCAACTACTTTATAGGGATTTCTGAGAAGACATTAATACATTTTTCTGCTCCTTCTGCTGTCTTTCCCAAGAACGTAATTGCTCTGTATTAAACCGTATTCAAGATTTTCTTCTAGAATAAGAACATTATTTCTCTTTTTCAGCAATCACAGACTCAAAAGTCTTTGCTGTCATACTGATACACTGATAAAAGAGCTCTCTTTTTAGCATTCATCCAACTGAGACTGCTGTATACTTATGCTTTCCTCATGTTTGTCTTTTCCAGCAGTTTCATGAGCTGTGGAAACAACGAAGCTTGGTTCTCAGTGGATTACTGTGCTAGAACCCTGTGTGGATTCTCCAACATGTAACAACAAGTTAAATCCTTCTGCTGCTTTTACATAGAAGACTGTCTGTACGTAGGAGAGGGATGGGAGAGAGAGAGATGATATTAACAGAGTAACTTTAGCCAGTTATCTACCCTCACTAAAACTGCAGAAATTTGTCTTTTGGACACCCTCCACCCCCTTGAAATTTGATTGAAATTGGTCACTGTGTTCAAAAAGAGACACGCAGCAACTCAATAGTCTTTCTAATACATTTAAATAACATTTCGTGTTGTACCATTAAAAAAAAAAATAATCTGAACACTGCCCTATTTAAAAACAAGACCAAAAATTACCAATACAGAAGCATTCCAGACTGCTGGTCCTTGTCCCCTCTGCCCCTCACTGCACACCCCACTGCCCCAGCAGGGACAGGAGCCACCGAAGCACTTGCGAAGCCGCATTGCCTTAGAAAATCAAACTGAAAATCATGAATCTTCAAAAGGTGACATCAAACTGCCCGCATGGATATAAATTATGTAGACCAAGAAGAGCCAAGACATTCCCCAGAAAACAGTTGTTAAAAATTCTTGGGTTTCCATCCAAGCAGCATGTATTTGCCAAAAATCTTAAGGCTCCTCTGCTACCTTAAAAGCATTTGGAATACCCACAGATGATTAAATGCATACTGAAGAACTATTTTTAAGGATTGATTTTACTGTTTCCAAACTAATAGATGCTCCTTACTTCAAAGGCTTGTTTCAAAAATCGTCCAGAATTTAACATAGGTTAAAAACAAACAAACAAACAAAACAGTATTTAAATCTGCTCATTTTGCCCTTCTGATTTGTTAGCCTTTTTATTTATTTTTAGTGGGGGGGAAGAAGGGCTCAAAAATTAGGAAAATGCGGTGGTACAAGCAACTGTTTGCAGTTGACAAGCATTTTTTGCTTGTAAGAACACCATCTTATAATCTCAAGACAAGTTACATTATGTTATTAGCTTATAAATTACAAAACAGAGTATAAAACTCTTCAAAAGGTTCAAACCTAAGAAACATTTCACCTGATCAGTTGATAAAAATTCAAAGTATATTTGATGAAACTAAAACACCCACTGAAAACATAGCTAATACCCATGAAAATGTTCGGAGAGATTTCCCCCCTCCCGACATGCAATTTCCTAGGTCCCCTCTAGCCCCATAAAACTACGCTCCCCGAATGGGAAACAATTAGGAAGTTACAATAAAGCTCTCGATGATAAAACAGCATATGAAACACCACCACGTGAAGGAGTGCCTTGTAATAAAGGAATAAATAATAAATGAGTCTGATAAATGCAGTTAAGCTTAACCCAACTCAATTCATTTCCCAGTACCTGTGAGCCCACCTCCTTCGCAGGTGAATGCCTGGGCAAGAAAAGCACGGCTCAACGGTACAGGTTTAAAAAGACTCCTGCCGCCCAAATATCAGGACCACGGGAGAGCTGCATATGCAGAGAACACCCACGTCTGTTGTACTTCATCCACACCAACATAATCAGATTTTAAGTCATCTTCCAAGCTCATCATCTGTAAACAGGACATTTGGAATTATTTTGCTGTTTAAATAAAACTTTGGCCGATAAGTGGCTTTTAAGAAACCGTAACATAATCTCAGGGAAGAGGAAGCTATTAATGATTTCGCTGATAAAATGAAAAGCGGCGGTATGAACAGACAACATCAATGAATGCACATAGCTTCATAAACGACTGTAAGGGTTTAGGATGAGAGGCGGCTTCCTGGTCCAGGACAGGTTTTGTCTCCTGAATGAACTAGCAGCATAATCGAGAATAATTTCTACACATTAATACTCACTTTCTAGCTCAATCTGAGTCTATCCTGAGAAATTACGAAGTACTGTATTGATCACAGCCCTGCTCAGAGAAATGCTAAAGAGCACATTAACGTAGCACTGAAAAGGAGTGCTCTGGGAGCACTGGCACGATTTTATGGAGAATTTAGTTGAGCGGCCACGGTAATTTCCATTCACTTGTACAGATAAATGTAACAAGAAAAAGCACTTTCCCTTTAAATTTGAGGAAAAGCCAGCTACATTAATAGCTTTTATTTTTCAGAAATACCTCTCAAGGAAGATGCTGTGAGTATAAAACCGAAGAGTAACAGAGCAAATTAAAACATTTCCAGTAGTATTTGTCCAGTGACACACAAGCCATTAATTCTCCTCCTTTGGGTTTCAAAAAGAGCAAATGGACGCGCTCAAGCTCCATTTCGGGACGGCACTTTAACAGTGAGCTAGAACAGCTCAGAATCTGATACAAATCTTCATGTATACGTCATTCTCGGAAAAAGGTAATGGTGGTCATTAGTAGTCAATGATGCTGATGCTAATCAGCAAACGCTAATCAAAGATTACTCATCAATAAACACAGATATCAATAACCAAAGATTACTCATCAATAAACACAGTTCGTAAGTGAGCCTCCGCGTGCTCCCTGCCTCAAAGGGCCTTAACCTTCAACCCTGCTCCCAGCACCACTCTACTGCCGTGGCCCAAACTACGAACGGCAAAAGCACGCGGGAGGGAAACACCACCGGTATTTTAGCAGAAAGGGGTACATCCCGGTAAGAAGAAAAAATCCTGATTATCACCTGTGGAAAGCGGTTAAGAAAAGAAGTTGGTGGCAAACTGAAAGGCCCCGTTTTATTTACTTAATCCAACTTACCGTCACACAAAAGACAAACCATTACCTCACTGGAAGGTGAGAGGGTGGCTGGCTCAAAGACACAGGTGTGTAAACGTTTTTTGGAAAAGTACCTTTCCAGTGACAAGATGTAACTCAATATTCAGAATAACCCACTACAGCTTCTGGTGAGCTTTTGAAGAAATGTGTGAGGCTGGATAACTTCTTGCCAAAGAGCTTTTTCCCGTTTCCCAGTAGCTTCTTGGCTACTGTTTGAGCTTATCCAAAGGTTGATAGGGAGTTAGCTGGGATCTTCTCTTACTGCTCAATGAGGCAGTTCCAGCACCAAAAGGGTCATCCAGAGCCAGCTGCTATAAACAGAGCTTCTCTTCCTATCCTTCAGGGAGCTGCCATGATCTGCGCAGTAGTAGCCCGAGAGCTACAGCAAGGAGAGCTGGAGAACAGGGTGCCAAAAATCTTTCACCAGCTAAAAACGAGGAAGCTGCTTGATTAGGCAGAAAAGTACAGCTTTTTATTTCAACCGTGATCTCAGAAGCTCCAAAATGAAAAAAAAAATCAGAAAATACAGAGCAGACAAAATTCACAACGTAGTTTCTAATCCCCTGTCAACTGAAGTACAGTTAGATAAACATGCAAAGGACTATCTTCTCCAATTTTAGCAATATTTAGGAATATCCCAAATTACACTATATAGAAGAAGAGGATAGTCTAGTTTCATGTTTCTTAGTTGTTTAACTAAATCCAATAGAGACGATAACAAGAATTTAAAAGCAGATTTGTCTTCCTTTTACACTTTCCCTTGTGAGCTGCAGCAGGATTTTTCTTTGCTCAACTTTAATGAATTTTATATATTAAAATAGCATCCTTAATTACTGCTTAGAGCTTTTATAAACTTTCAATATTCAAATTTTATTGCGGCCATTTTAATACCCTTAATTAGCTCATTCAGATTTTTTATGCTAAACACTCTAAATTACTGAGTACTCTACCACTGCAGTTTTCTAATACTAAGACAGCTTTTTAATATTATAGATGTGACAGGTTCTGCCATTTAATGTGGTTGAGCTCACCTCCCGACTTCATTATACAGTCCATGTTCAACACAGTCCAAATTGCTAGTGGCTCTCTTCATCATTAATTACATATTTCAAGCCCAACACTAGTCTGATCGATTCTCAGCCCATGACCGGCAGGAAAGATAAGGGCAATCTCGCCTTTTATTCTTTCACTCAGCCTGGGCCGTTCTACTGTTACTGCCATATTCTTCTGTCTCTGTTGTACCTTCCCTTCCAAATAATGGTTTTCAATAAGGAGATGCTGCTTTAATGTGCACTTGTAAAATCTCTAGCAAATCACATCATCAATCTCGCGCAAGCCTCCGGACACTTCCAAAGCAGGACACGGGTGCGAGATTGCCAGCTGCCCTTCCCACTCCTGGCTGGAAGAGGCAACAACTGAGAAATGCATCCTTCAAAAGCTGCGCAGCTCTAGAGCAAATTTCCATCACTGATTTTTACATTTCTTTATCAAAAATGTTCATAAATCCAGTCTTAATACTGCCAAGGAGAGAAAATGGAACAGACTACCTTTTTAAACTAACCCCTCTATGCTGACTGCTCTTTTCCAGGATCGCTGGGAATTACGTGTGCGTTTCCTATGGAAGGCAGCTGGCTTAATGCAGGCTGAAACTTGGACTTCGCTGTACGCTTAATGCAGGTCTTCAGTGTTTCAAAATATACACGTCGAAAATCACATAGCCTTCGTAAGTACAAAAACTCCTGAATACAGAGCTCCCAGAGAGTTTACCGGTAATTCCCCAATCAGTACATTTAGCAAACGCATTGCTGCATTTGAGCTTTTTACGCCTGGGTTTTTTTCCTCTTCAAATATTTTCAGTGAAAAAAACTGTGAAGTCTAAAACTTTTTATTTCCACAGGTACCATTCAAACCCAGAACTGTAAGGAGGACTTAACCTTGTAGACAGGAGTATCATGAACAGATCTGACATGACACACAACTGTAATAGGACATCTGCCTTCTTCAGTGGTGTAACTGAAAATTTATATGTGACCGCAGTTGTTTCATGAATACACATGACTACAGTCTTCTTATAGACTTTATGCTAAGAACTGATGACATATCCATCACAGACCACTGATATAAAATAGATTTAGTTTTCCCTCCTCTACAGGGTGGCCGTTGAAGTCTTCTACCTGTGTTTGACCACAGAAAGACCCAGACTCCTTCACAGGAACACAACTCGTACTATAAATCCGACAACTCAGTCAAGAAAAAGCTCCAAGAAGAGCATATGGAGTGTGTAGTGTTATCATATTCACTAGTTCCCATTAAAGCAGTGCAATTAAGTTGCCACTCCACTGTAGTTAGACTGAAATCACTTGTTTGCTTGCAGAAGGTACAGGCAGACAGCACAGAAGTATCAATTGATCAAAGATAACTATTTTCAAAGGCATGTTTCTGTCTGACAGAACTTGTGGATACTGCAGCTTTTAAAGAAAAGCCTGTTTTACTGCCAACCCTCTGAATGAACAACACTAGTGAAGCCCAACACTGAGCACTCTCAAAACTTGAGCCTTCCTTTGCAGTCAGAATTCAGAGAGAACTCGTCAACTCTTTTGTACCCATGTTTTATTCAAAAATTAATTGCAGTCAATACAACCATCTTCCAGTTCCAGATATATTGGACAGACTACGAGAATGCAAAGCGAGCCAGTTATTAGTTTCAGCAAAATGTCCCACACTGAAGCTAAAACCATCTTACCAGCATTCGGAGAGCAATGCTGAGAAAATCCTATATTTTAAGCTAAAAAAAAAAAAAGTTGAATGAGTTCCTTACCAATGGGTACAAAAGCCTCTTCCACGAGTTTTCAACTATTCCTCAAAGGAGGGAGCACTGATTCATTAACATCAGTGAGCAGAAATGGAACGGTTAACGTTTCTGCAACAGGAGTATCCATGTTTTCTTTGAAGACAGAAGATATTTCTCGAACACGAAAATGCAATTTGGCAGCCACACTTGAAAAAAAGGTTGTCGTTTTGAGTAGCTGTTGACCTTACTCAAACACCAGGAGAATGATCTGGGAGAATGAGAGTTCTGATTAATCGCCAAAAGAGGAAAAAAGAAAACAGAATGAGATTTTAATTCACTAGAAAAATGAGAACCGAACACATTTTAAAGTATCATTTTTAACAGGAGGGTTTTTTTACAATTCTTTTTATTTAAATGTGACCATTTAAAAGGATGTTTATTATTGACTGTTCTCTAATGTACAATTTAATTTCTGATCTGCTTGCAAAGTCCCAGACTGATGAAGACCTAGATAAAATTAAACTGCGTTGCGGGGAAATGGAAGAGAAAATCAGCATGGTAGTTAAATTTTGACTTGCAAATATAAAATGTTTTCCTGAAATCAACAAACAATTGCCATTACAAGCCCAAGGTAAGATTGAAATGAACACTTAAAGTCTGCGATCTCTTTTCTGAGCAGAGCCCCCAGGTTACACGGGAAAATTAATCCTTAAGGTCAAAAAGACAATTCCTAACCACCGTGGATGACTTTAGGGACAAGTCACTGTCAGCTATCTGGTGAGATTCTTGCTCCTAACACTGAAACACCAGTTCTTTGCTGTCAGAAGCAAGAAATTCTAATATCAGTTGTTATATCCCATATTTAGTCTTTTCGCTTCCTCTTCCAACTGGCTGTTGTTCTGCTATATTATAGTGTTTCTTTTTCTTAAATTTTTTATTTTAATTTCAGATAAGAAAGAGCTAAAAGCTTGTGATACAAAAGCACAAATGTTCTGTTCGTTTGTTTTTTAAAACTAAACTGAATCTTACCAAGCCTATTAACTGAAAACTCATATACAGACACTGTGGAAAACCTCTCTAGACTACTATGGAGGGGCAGGAAAACAGTTTTGAAGCTTGAACAAGGGAAGGATTCTTCAAAATATTGCAAAGCCTAAACAGAACAGAGCAGAAGAGAAACTGGCAGTAAAATTGCGCACTACATTCATCAAACCAGCGCGAAAGATGCGGTAAGACTGAATGGATTTTGATGTAAACACGTAAAGCTCAAGCACCTTATACACACACAGGGCCAAACTCTCATGAAATTAGAGAGCAGTTGACTTTTTTTTTCCTTGGATATTTGAGAGCTCTTAGACGGGAAAGCAAGAGATTAATGATTGGGTTCTTCCTAGCCTATTAAAAAGGGTGACATATTGGTAAGATAAGTGATATAATCACGGAGGGTATGAGTTTCCTTGGGTGGTACATTTGGAGAATAAAGCACTGATGTTCTCCCAATTGCAATGACAGGGAACAAACCCATATTCTCGGAGAACTAGCCAGGTTACTTGAGAAATCATACACGCCTGCACTACACGCTGTTACACCTAGTAAAATGCTCAATTACAGAACAAAGCACGCTCCATTAGGTTGAGAGCCACAGTAAGAAATGCGGTTGCCACAGAAGTACTGAATCAAAACTCCAACTACTTCTCCACCCCCAAACAAACCTCAGTATCACAATTATTATACATTAGACCACAAACCACTCTCTAACCTGCAGAGATACCTGTCTTCCAACATGCCTTTACTAACAACCACCACCAAAGAAACAGCACAGCAAAATACAGCTAACGCTGCTGGGGAACTGTAGCTTGACAAGGAGAGGACACACAGGAGGAGAGGTGGGTTGTTCAATCACTGTCCTCTTAGTTTTTTCGCTGCTGAAAGACTCGTTCATCTGCTGACAAACCAACTGCTAACGAATTTCCAATCCGTTCAGTGTGCTTCCAAAGAACTAGCACAAACTTAGCAGCTACCGATGGTCTGGCAAATGCAGACGGCATTGTAACTGCTAAGTGACACATACAATATCCCCTATTTTATTCTGAGCGCTGTATAGAGCACTTGTTCCCTACCGGAGGCATGGCCTGGAACAGCCCTGCCAGGCAGATGACCTCGTGCTCCAAGCAGGAGCCGAACTGCTCATAGAGGAAACAGCCACAAGGGTGGAGGAACAGAGGCTAATCAGTCAAAAGCAGACGCTTGGGGGTGACAGGAGTGCAGCAAAGGTGATAGCAGTGATTGTCACCTAACAAAAAGTGGGAAAACACTAATCAAGAACAAAAATGCACTCAAAGATTAGGCACGTTTATCAATATAAAGCTACCAAATGAACAAAATTCTGTAAAGCTTAGAAAACACAAGCTAGTTCCATTGCAATTCTAAAACTTCATCCTACCTCTACCAATAGTCCCAAGAAAAATTAGTAAAACACAGTAAGAGACAGAGTTTCAAAATAAGCGAACAGGAAATGAAATCCAAGTTTCAAATCATCACGCACTTAAAATACTATAGTACCAATTCAGATCTATGTCTGAAGTTATTCACTGAAGATTATACATTGACAAGAAACAAATACTGTTATTTGAAGAAGCCAGGATCCAAATAGTTAATAAATAAATGTTGCTAATTAAGTCCTAACTGCAAGATTGGTTTCAAGGCTCAAAACATCCCTACTTGGTACAAAAATATACCTACAGTCTGAAAGAAACAAAAGCTGCAAATACTGTCCGTGCTGGAAGATGGTAGTTTCTTAGGCAAATTTTAGAGGAAGACTGTAAAAACCAGAGACTACATTCACATTAAATGTATCCCCTTTTTGCTTTTTTAGCAGACATTTTTTAATTTTATTTCCCAGCTTGTTTCTTTTCTCTTAAAGCTGCTATTATACTTGTATTGTGAAAAAGCAAATCCTTTCTGTATTGTCAGAAGTAGTCATGAAGATTTGTACCATTTTATAGTAACAAAAAAACCAACATTTGAAATCAAAGGATGTAGAGGAACCGATGTTCCATGTACGCTTTCAACAGCTTGACACTGAACAAACAAGGCAGCCTCTTTCTTCACTACTCTTCATGAATATTGAAGACTGCAGCTAATCAAATGACAACACAGACAACTGCATCAGGCAACAACATCAAAAAGGAAAGGTCCTGATTCTCCTAGACAAGAGAAGTAAGAAAGCCACAGCTCCTGTTTGATCAAATATCATCAGCCAAGAAACTAATAAAATGTTTAGATTGCACATCTTGTGAACCATGCAGGGGAAGCTGTTTTTACTAAGGGGGAAACATCGATTTGTTTCACCAGTGATAATTGCTTTCCATGCTGGTTCCCATCCCATTTTTCCTTCCTCCATTTGTGAGAAGGATGAACATGCCTCTTCGTGACAGAAACCAAGAGCAAATCCAGATATGCAACCACGTACAGGCGAACGCAGCATCCCCGACACTGGGACTGCCTGCAAAGCCTTACATCAGCTACAAACCAAAGGGTAACAGTAAAGCCATGGAGTCTTGTGAAGAGCTCTTCAAAATGCATATAAACAGAGAACAAACCACCTAGCACTCGTAAATCTTCAGCATTAAAGCAGGGTGCTCGGTTCGGGGTTCCAGGCTTCAAGGTATGAACCGACAGGAGAAAATCTACAAAGCGATGAGCTGGATCAGAAGACAAGAAAACAAGACATATGAGGAAACACCAGAAAACTCAAACATAAAGACACAGTTTGTGTTAGAGAAGAGATCAAGGAGGAAAAAAAAAATAGCTCAGATACATCCAGGTGCATCAAAAATAGCTAGACATGACCAAATAAAAAATAGAGT
The DNA here is from genome assembly GCA_008711295.1 of Anarhynchus alexandrinus. Lineage (NCBI taxonomy): Eukaryota > Metazoa > Chordata > Aves > Charadriiformes > Charadriidae > Anarhynchus > Anarhynchus alexandrinus. The sequence goes on from VUYV01000238.1 coordinate 1,390,368, forward strand.
TCACTGCAAAATGTGACAGTTAAACGTTAGAAAAAAACAAGCAGTAAGAATATAAACCACTGGAATAAGCTGCTTAAGAAACGCAGTGGAATTTCCAGCAATTAAGACATTAGACAAGCATCTGTCAAGAATATTGTAAATGGTCTTCCCTCAAGACAGAGAAAAGGATTAACTCAAGGTCTCTCTTCATTCTTTTTTTTTGTTCAGTATTCTTCCAGGAACAAAGAAAGCCCAGGCAGAACCACAAAAGTAAAAGTAAATAAATAACCATTGCAGTACAAGTCCATTGTTACAGTAAAGCACAAGATCGGATAGAAATCTCAGAACACTACAGTTTTAATACCCCTCAGTGGCTGTAAAAGCAACATGACTTTGGATTTAGAGTTATTTCAGTAGGGATTCCAGCAATGAACCAAAAAAACACCCCACAGTGAAAAAATGAAAATAAAATAATTAGATATAAACACACTTTAATAGTCTCCCCAATACCAGTTCTTTAATTAAATAAAACTTCAGTAGTAAAAATCTTTACAGCATATGTTCTCACAACACAGCATGTCCCCATCAGAGGATGAAGATGTCTGAATGATAAAGACTTTGCAATTTTTCAAAAATAAACTACTGTTTCTAAAGGAAACGAATTATAGGACAAAACCACAGCGTACTTCTACTTGAAAGCCAGGTGCCAGAAGACTGCAAAGCAGATATTCCGTGAAACTATTAACCACTTGAATATTTGCGGTAGTGGTCTTCAAGAAAATTTACTGCAAGGTTAAATCTGTGTTGCTAATACAGGAAAATTATTATGAGTAAGGAAAAAAAAGATTGTAAGGAACAGAATATGGAGGGGGCAGGGTGGTCTCAATCTTTCTCATCGCATATGATCGGAATATTTAGAATTAAGGGGAAAAGTGGTATTAGAGCCACTGGGTTCCACTAGTGAGAGCACTGATACCCATGCAACAGATGAAGTCACCAAACAGCTCCCCAGCAGAGTCACCTTCCACTTGGGTATCGTAGCAAAATTGAGACGTTCTACATATGGGCATTTTTGCTCACCTTTATAATGCATTTTGAAGCACTAACAATTCTGATCTCAACATCACCAGTGAGCTTTTGGCAAGGCTAAAAGCAGTTTACACTGTTCTTGTACTTCATATTCCACTATGACATTTTAAGCTGCCCAAGCACAGAAATGTTGTTATATCCTGCTAGTTTTACTAATTTCCCCATGCTGGTGTCTTTTTAAGTTGCTCTAGAAGATTTCAGCCAAAACAAATGTTCTCTCCTAAACAAAGTTAGGAAAAACATTTTGTTCATTATTTGGGTTCTCAGTAACTTGCATGCTTTGTAGGAAACATGAATATAGCACAAAAGATACCCAATTGGCCAGATCTTTTAGCAACTTAATGACAAAAAAGAATTTGAAGCCTAGTTTTCAAACCCTGGAAGTTACGGGGAATGGCTTGTGTTTATACAGCAACAGACTGATGTCTGTCAAACTCCTGTCCTTCCTGACAAAGTTGGAAGGATACAGTGTAGGTTACCCTCAATGTGGCACTTGCAATCTGTTCCTCATGCAAAATCTGCGCAATAATAAAATCTGCTAAGTGCAGATCCACTCCAAAAAACATATCCTGTAATCCCTACCAAGCTACCGTTTACTATTTTGCAGACTGGTCAAACTACGTGGATTATTTTTTTACTTTTTTTTTTTTTGAACTAACAACTCACAGCTATCACACTAAAGCCACAGAACAGGGCAGCTGCAGGTCTTTACCCTAAAGTGGGAAAACTCAGGAGGAGTTTCCCACTGAAATCCTTAGGAAAAAAGTGTACTTACCACAGCCAAAAATATTTCCTTAAACTCATATTCAAGAATTAATTTGAATAATTTTTGTTGGAACACAATAAAAATAATCAGTCTGCCGCTAACAATCTAATACCATGCAGAGTGGAAATTCCTGTTTGTTTGTCAGAGGCATATATTATTGGAAACAAGATTTGAATAACTGCCTAACAATACCCATCTCAACCACAGGCATTCTCATCTGAGCCATCTATAACAATGTAATAACCAAAGTTCCCCTTTAGGATTAAAAAACCCCTAAAGCTAAAAAAGCAACTAAAGTCCCTAACTGCCTGAACTTACAGCTAAGAAAAAAAATACTAACAAGTCTGTTCTATGCATCTTAAAGTTTTAGTCTTTGCTGCTGTGAACGTCTGGTGAAAGTAAGACGACATTCAGATCATTTCTAACCTTCTACCAGTATGTTCTTCCCTTCCTTCACCACAGCTTTTTGTCTTCTCAATTTAAGCCTCCATTTCAGGGAACTCTGCCAGTAACGTCAGACGCAGGAGCTCGCAGGAAGAACAGAACAGCTCTTAAACTAACCTGACACACTCATTCTTCTTTTGAGTCGTCTCTGAAAGAGTCTGACACGCAACAAATATTAGCAATAGCTTGACCAGAGATTAAAGAGGCTAGCATTTTTCTAAATTTTTTTTTTTTATAAAACACACTTCTTCAACAAAAAGCAGGGAGATGCTGATACTTTGCCCAACACTTTCTCTACCAGCTGCCACCAGCACGCGATGGGAACAGCCTGGTTCACGCACCCCGTCACCTCATTTGGTCCAAAAGGTGCCATTACTTCTAGCGAGCTGGAAGTCAATGTTTTTGTTCATTCCCATGCTCTTCAGTTATGTGTTTGTGCCGTCATAGCTTGGCTCCCTAAGCTTTTCCCTGTGTCACGCTCGCCTCTGCCACTAATAGGGAACCTGCACATCCTCTCAGGATTCAAACAGTACAAATAAATCTAATGGCACTTTTTAACCATTAGCGCTCCTTGCCATTTGCCAGTCTTGTAGGGGAAGAGATCGGAATTGGGGAACTACAAATCGGTGCCGATTGTCCCACACGCTGAATGCTTTTTGTGAGTATTGTCACAGAGAAGTCATTATCTTTTGACATAAGTTTGAATGCAAACATGACTTACAAAGGAGCAACACGTTCGTTGCCTTCGGGACAGAGGCAGATACAATAGCTAAACTCTACAAGTGGGTGTTGTCAAAGCACGACTTTAGGTCAAGGAAGTTGTTTGAGAGAGAGAGACAACAAAGGAGCTGACTGCCAAAAATTTATGGGCAAGTAACATGTGAAAGGGTTATTCTTGGCTGTGTATTTCACAATAAAATGAACTACACCACAGTGACATACCCTAGCAATACCTCCGAACTTACTACAGAAAACACTGGTGGTCTACCCTGGCGTTACACAGAGAGACTCCCAAGTTCTGCACGAATGCTATGGATGATGCTGGGGAATGATAATGCTCTTGCAAAAGGCCCAGCAGAGGTCTCGCAGAAAATATTCTGAAGGTGTTGAAAAGGATACACCTTCAAGTTTTAGCAGTTTCATAACAATGCCTTTGCCTAGGGAAAACAAAGTGTCTAGAAAATAATGGCAGCTACAGCTGACAATTCCTCCCTTTGCCCCCCAAACATGACACTTCGCTTCCCTTGAGTCTTACTCCTCCCTAACGCCCTCATCTTCTCCCCCTCAACTTTCTACCTGGACACCAACATGCTCTAAATCAACGAAGAGTAAGGAGAAATCAGAAAAGTAAGGCATACCAGTGGAGAAAGTTTGTTTTACCAGCTTTAATGGCTATGACATTAACAAACATTTCAACTCAAAGACAAGAAATTCGCAATTCAGTAGCCACTTCAGGCAAGAATTTCCATAGGACAGCCAAGCACCAGTGCTTTCAGTCCCTTACGCTGGTGCTCTACAGTTACACACACCAACAAAAACAGAAGTGTGTAAAAACTTTCTTTTGCAAGGCAAAAGACAAACAGCTCCTCTGGTTTCTTTTGGGGAGAAAACGAAGTGTAACAGTTCAATATCAAAACACACTAAGAAAAATGAGAGAAGCGGGGCACTTAATTTCTGTGCCTTTTCTGACAGTGCCAGTAGCGTGCATTATACCTGGAATTTGATTAACTCCATTGCGTGTATTCTCCCACTCGCTTTTAACAGCCCATGCTTATAAGAGTGAGGAAACGTTCAAGCGGTGGGACAGGCTGTACAGAACAGTCTCCTTCCTTCCGTTCCACTCTGACCGTTCCACTTGTTACACTGCAACTTTGGGGATATTTGACAGGACCCAACTGCAAGTTCTCACTGCCATCCAACCTACCGCCCTCTCTTCCACCTCAGCAAATGGACAGCCCTGCCATAATTCAGATTGGCTATTAATTCAGATTGGCTATTAATGAATTAGTATAGTATTCTGCATGTTTCTTCCTCTTCAGGTTCTGAACGCATCCAGCATCTTGTACAATAGCATAACAATTAGTATTCAAAAATCCCCTAAAACATTCTGAAACATGAATTAAATTTCAGCTCCATCTTATCACTTTGGCAGAGAAAACTGTTCCAAATGGAGCTTACAGAAACAATACATATTAAAGAGAAAAAAATCACCCATGTGAACGGGGAAGGCAAGAGATATATGCACATACCCACAGAAGTTACGCCATTTCTTCTGACCCACTATACCGACCCTTTTACCCTTTCTCGAGGGATGAGAAAGGATGCACTAGAGGCAAATTTTATTTGATTTACGTAAATGCAAGTAGAACAATCAGCTAGAGCTAAAATAGAAAAAGCCTCAAAGAGCTGAAGAAAACCACTGGAACTCTGGAATAGAAAGGAGATGAAGAATAAACAAACCATGGTCTGTAACTAAAAGGGCAGAGCACCCGAAATGTTGCAATCTTTCGGAGTCCTTCAAAAAGCTTGGTAGCTATCCTTACCACTTTAATTCTCTATCTTCGTTCACACTTTCATTCTCAGAGCATTCTGTATGGCAGAACACAAGCGTAACAGACCGCTGAGCACAGTTTGGAAGCAAAGGCAGGCAGACCCTTAAACCTCAGCTCTGTAAGCAAGGATGATCCCTACAGTAGTGACGTGCACTCCCTGTACTATATGATTTGTTTTACAGTATCACTGCAACCATCTTGGTTTGGTTTTGTTGGGGTTTTTTTTTTAAGCTCAGTATCCAACAGAAAGAGTCCTACATGACTGTGTTCTGTGTGCACATCCTTCTCTCCCTGTCCTTTTCTCCAATTCGCACTACCAATAATTGTGAGTCCCTGGACCAATTTCCACTGAACTCAAGAAAAGAGACATCCCAAAATATTTAAGTTCCTCTACATTTTTAAAAATATTCATTTCTTAGAAGAGAGAGTCTTAATTCCTCTCCCCCAAGCAGTGTCCTATTAAAGTAAGGCTACAGGAAAAACAAAACTATTAGACACAAAAAAGCCCATGTAAGAGTGACTCAAAAGAAAACAGCCTTCAAAAAATTCTACTGCTTGAAGCAGTGCTTACTCTTGAGCACAATGTATAATTGTGCTTACTCGCTCACCTAACACTTTGTGATGCTGCAGTCTAGTAAGCCTAAATCAGTAGAAACTATTCTAGAGGACAGATCAGTGGACAGCTGAATAGCAGCGTTTAGATGGGGAAATGAAGCCCATGTTTGTACAGGAAAGTCCAAGTTCCACAAACCTACAAGAGTCCTCTAGAAGATCTCCCTTACCTACACACTGATGGATTCTACTTCATAAAGCCTGCTTTAATTTCCAAGATTCTTTACAAAAGGCTCTTAAAGAAACTAAGCTGCCATGGCAATAAAAGGCCTTGCACAGATAGGTTATCTGGTCAAAAGACAGGAAACAAAGAGCAAAACAAATGGTCATTTCTGACAATAGAGTAAGGCCACCAGTGAAGTCCCACAGCAATATGAGCTGGAGCCCAAATTATTTTGAGACATTCTTACATCTCAAAAAGGAGGTGAATGCTGCCAATTTGCTGATGACACCAAGTTATTCATGGTAAGGCAGACAGGACCAGCCACAAAGAACGAAAACAGCCCACAGACAGCAAAGCTGGCAGAGGGAGTTCAGTAAAGGTAAGAGTTAACCACAGGAATCCCAACTTGACACACAGAGTGATGGGCTCCACACTGAACATTGCCACCCAGGGCGAGCACACGCAGCTGAGTCACTGTGAATCTCCCACCTGAAGAAGGAAGGGTCTCCATCTCCAAAAACCATTTTTCCCCAAAAAAATATTCTTGCCACTGACCTTGCATCACCTCTAGCAACACCTTACTCAGATGGCCTGATTCAAGTCATTCACCTGGCAGAAAAATACCCCTCCCGAGCAGATGAGTTTTGCCAGGTAGGGAATTCAAGGAACGAGCTCGGGCAAAGGTCAAGCCAGCAGCAGCACAAAGGGAAGGGAAGAAGGATGCAGCTGTGGAGAAAGAGATTCCTCTGCCAGCTGTGGCAGGCTGGCCCATCAGCTCAACCATCTTGTGCAATTCCACCCACAGGAACAGGCTCTTGTGGTCCTAGCAAACACATCTCAGAAAATAACAATGCAAAACTGGCATATTTATCACCTACTTAAGATGGAATTCGTTACCCGTTTGCAAATGAAGTTTTATTTTCCACTTATAAACACTAACGCATTGGTATCTTCCTGGTCCTTGGGGATTCTAACCCTAAAAAGGAGAGAGAAACCCTCGTGTGGGGGAAAGCAAACAGATTCTTAGCTGGTCATTTGATTTTTGTTTCAAAAAACACCACCGCATGCTATGCTTTAGTATATAAAAAAAATGCATCCAAGAGTAATTGTTTTGATTTTTATTATTTTATTGTAGAAAAATATTTGACATTTAGAAGTATTTCTGACACACAGGTCTATTCCCATGTAACTCTACAAAAAAATATTTTTTTTTCCTATGAGCTGAACAATCAGTCCACACTGTTTTCACTCGGCTAACCTGCCAATATAATACAAGTCTGCTATATGGAGAGTTACAGAATATAGACTCATTAGATTTATTTATAGAATAAATAGCACATACTCTGCTGAAATCCTGCACAGCAAGGAACACAGCTGGCTGGATGTTGCCTCGTGCTGCTTTCTATTAAAACATTACTTTTGGGAACCACCTGAAACAACTTGCCTTTCAGCTGAGAGAGGACAGGCTTAAGAATTCAACCTCTTGCTCTTAATTCTGCAATAAATGATTAATAACCCTGTGAGTGGAACTCAGAACACACTCCCACATCAAGCTCGTGTGTCTAATAATGCTGGCAACTGTGGCTGAGAGGCCTGTCCCACCAAACAATGTCGTGCAAGCAATGCCTTTTTGCGTGTTTTAAGACTGAGACTGCCAATCCACCCTGGGCAGGACCGGCATCATACTCGCGGAACGCGTGTTTGGCAGGTTGTGGCGAGCCTGCGCTCTCCATCTTTGGGTACATAGAGAGCAGCACGTATCAAAGTCAGATGCCTGAAGGGATGAAAAACCTTTTATTTGTGCCATTTGTACCAAATGTGGAATTACCCATATTTATAAACGGGCATTTTCTTCCAAAACAAGGTGGCTTTGAGATTGCGTAATATGAAAGCAGAGTTACCGAATTTATCAAGTTGATAAATTGAACCTACAGTTTACAACAGGATACGTGTGATACCGTTTGGGCTCAGTAAAGATACCCTGATGAATCTGTTGTCCAAGGCATCCTGCGATCTCAAGCATACTGTTATTGTTCAAAAGCATTTTCCAAATACTAAAATGCCTGCAGAGATGCAAATGAAGAAACGTTGCAAAACTATCAAAACCAGGAGCACGGTTCCTTCTAATGTTAGCGAAAGGACACGAATTACTAGGTCAAGTGGTGAAATCATTACCTACATTCAATAGTTCAATGGCACATGGCAGAAATTAGCGAATAGCTACAAAATCAGAACTAAAGAAAACATCCCCTCTTCAGCTCTTTCAGCCAGCTGAAGGTGGTGTCTACCTTCAAAAAAATAGCGTGGACCTCCCCAAAACAACACTTGGTTTTAGAAGCATATTTTCAGATTGAAAAGTTGCAACGGAGGGTCACAATAATGTTCTCTCAACCCCTTATTTTCTTGAGGAATGAAGAAATAAATGTATCTTTGTATTCTGATGACACATTGAACACCCAAACCAAAGTTAAATCAGTTTGAAAAAGCAAAATATCGCTAAGAATAAAGCATATCTCTAGATGTCCTGGATAGAAATGACAAAATTATTATCTGCTGGTGAACTCAAACTTTGTAGGATTTTTCCTTCTCTTCCAAGAAAGAAAACCAAGTCTACTCCTTTCTATTTTTAGCCAAATGAGCAAACACAGTGGCACTGCAAGCAAGAGGAGATGGCAATCTGCAATGGGAGAGTTTCAGAGCTCCACGTGATAAGTTTGAGCGACTACAAATAAGCCCCCAAAACTTTAAAAAAAAAAACAAACAAACATGAAGTATCTTACAGATTTTGGTTGGCATTTTAAGTCCTGAAGCCGGTACATCAGATTTTAGATATGGCGCATCCTTATCTGGCGCCAGACTTCAGCATCACCTTCTGATTTTGAGTCCAAGCGTCAGAAGCCAGAGCCTCACCCAAACACTTGGGCACTTCAAGGCTCAGAATGGGGAGAGCCGGATCTCCGAGAGGCCGACCACCCATTCAAATAGCACCGCCTCCAAACTTAGTCTTGAACACTCCTGCATAACTTAAGTGGACAGGATGACAAGTTTGCTGCTTTCAGTATGTCTTGTGTTAACTACAGAACCAGCGCTTTCACATTTTCAGCACAGCGTTTGAGTCTTTTGTGCATTTTACCAGAAAACATTTTACAAATGTTATAATAAAGACATGTTCTTATCCCAGTAAAAGGACTTTTCTTAGGAAGTCATCACAATTAAGCCTTTCTTTCCCACTGCATCCTTACACTTCTATGGGCTCACTTAAAATACCAGTATTTAGTCACCTTCTATCAGGGCAAGCCTTTGCAATGAAGGGCAGGAATGGAGAGACTCCAAAGTCACCAGTGCAAAATTGAGGTGCATGTTCCTCTTTAGAAAAGAGTTCTTTCAAATCAAAAATATTCACCTGTTGAGTTTCTGAACGTCCTGAGCAACTCATTTTGTCAGTGCCTCCAAATATTTAATGTTCATAAACCTTCTCAACTATCAAAAGGTGCACTGCAGTTTCAGTAGATGTCACATAAAGCTTTGCACAGTACAAAAAGCAGGCTGTGGACAGAGACAGTAGCTGAAGCGCTTGGAGACCCCAGTCACAAAGCTCTAATACCAGGGTTTCAGCTGCCCTCACAACTTAGGGCCACAGCATATTGTGTGTGGACGTTTGGCCGTAAATGCTGTCTCTCATCATGAATTTATCAGCTTCAGCAGGTTTGTAAAACGTTAGGAACCACCAGAGACCGTGAGCTGCCAAGTGCCACGTGCTCCGGTCCTTAAACGACAGGTTTGTAGAAGAGGTGCTTTGAACCTCTGCAGCTGGCACTAACTGTTCATTCAGCTTCAGAGAAGTACCATTTTCCACTACCCCCTCCAACTGCTGTAAATCCACAAGCGTGTCCGTCAAGCAGTAGCAACCAAAAATTTCAACTGAACACTCTGTGTTGAGCAGCCAATAAAAATTACATCCTCTCAGATGAATCATAACCCTGGAGTTCGCCCCTCCGCTCCTGCTCACCAGGAAATCCTGCTGCATCACAAGGCTGGCTTCCCGTTTCAAAAACCTCTGCACCCACTACGTATGCTTTCTCAGGCTGTCCACCAAAAATTCATCACAGTTGAGTCAGAAAGAAAGAATAAACTGGCCTCTAGTTCCATAAAAGGTTCTTCCCACGCTCAGGACACCTTTCGACAGACAACCTATCTACTGCCTTGTGGTCCAGTGGTTTCTTCATGGATTGATGGATTATACCATAGAAACACCCATCGAATGACCCTGCTATCTACAGATGAACAAAAAAACTTGACAAGACAAGGCAAAACTGCTTTGGATCCAGAAAGTCTGGACTAATCCTTCTCCCGTACCACCCTTATCACTAGTGTAATAACACGGAAAAGTTAAGCAAGTCTTAAGATGTCTGAATCCAGAGATTAATGCCATCCATCACCCCGAGCACATGACACAATCATCCCAAGCACAAACACAACAGTTGTGTGAGCGGGGTGATCTGGAGAAGGCTTTTCGTTCCTCAACAACTTAATAAATGCTACTACTAGACTAACTCTGCAGAGCTACAACGAATTGTGTAGAACACAACTGAAATAATCAATACTTATAAAGCAGCTCAATTTAGTTTAATTAAACTCACACTGCCTTACGAGAAACTAAGTTTTTTGACGCTAATATTGGCAGTCACATCCCATTAAGTTGCTCTACGGATAGTGTGACTACCTTCTTTCTCCCAGGTCACACTTCGTCCCAACCACCGCTCGCACTGCCCGCTCCACCCCAGGGAGGCACAGAAAGCCCAGTGCGGCTGCCCACCGCTTCCCAGCCTGGGCCAGTCACCAAGTCACCAGCGCCCATCATGAAGGCTTCCTACCAAGCAGAACCCTTGCTATTTTGGCTGTCCAACATCTCAAGACCCCAGCTCGGCGTTTCTGCCTCTTCCCAGCGCCGGTCAGAGGGCATTGCCCACACTCGGTTTCTCCCCGGAGCCACGCTTCCCGGCTCCAGTCCCGCCAGCCGCTCCTCACCACCCCGCCTGTCCCACCCCAGGGGTCGGGGAAGCACCACCGCTACGTGACAGGGCTCGGTCCCCCCTTCGCAGGCCAAGGAGCGGCCTCTCGCCCCAGGCCAGGCCCAGGCCCAGGCGGGCGGGCCGCCTGCCCCACCGCTGCCCCCTCGCCCCGGGGCCACCGCACCACCAACTCGGGGATAAGCAACAGGAGCAGCGGGCCGAGGGGCCGCAGCCCCACACTCCCCCCCGGCTTCGTGAACACCCCCTCAGCGCCCCCCCCCCCACTTTGGA
>VUYV01000238.1:1401814-1415721 GCA_008711295.1 Anarhynchus alexandrinus
AGGAGGAGGGCAGGCGCTGTGGCGGGCGTCTGTCGCGACAGAACGGGCCGGGCCGGGGCTCCGTGAGGCGGCGGCGGCCCAGCCCCGGGGTGGGTCGGAGCGCCCGGCCGGGCGCCGGAGGGGCGGCCTCTCCTCGGCCGCTCGCCTGGGCCGAGGTGGCGGCGGTGACGATGCGGCCCGTGGGCTGAGGGGGGCCGGGGGCCTCCCGGTGATGGGAGGAGCGGAGAGCGGCCGCTGAGGGCGCGGCGGCCTGAGGCGGTGTGTCGGCACCGGTAAGTGTTCCGGAGCAGTCTGGCAACGGAGCGGGGAGGGGCGAGGGAAGGGCCTGGCGGGGAAGGAGCCCGAGCAGCGGCCGCCTCCCCTCCAGCCCGGGCGGCGGAGCTGCCCTGGCCACCGCGCGGGGCTGCTGCTCCCTCTTGGGGCTTTTTTTTAAGCCATACCGAGCCTGCCGCCTGTGCTCTCCTTCGGGATGCCCGGCTCCCTCTGCCAGGTGTCCTCTCTCTGGTGCTTCAGACGCGATAGTCGCCATCGCACCTTGCGCCATCCTCGCCGGGCACCTCCGGAGCCCCGTCTGCCGGTTCTCGCCCGGCTGTCCCCGTAAAGCCCTTCTGCTCCCTGCAATTTATGCAATTTGTTGGAAGACGATCAAAAGCAGTAAGCTTTAAGTAAATCTTAACCTGTAATCTGTTCTGGTAAACCTTGGACGTGCCTTCTTGTGTTCTGTGTCAGCCCGTTATCATGTACCCTATAAGGCCTATCATGTCTCGCCAAGCTGTTTACTTATGCTCTAGGAGACTGTTTAAGCGTTGGTGTGTTTTCTGTTCTTTCCCCCGTGCCTGGAATTTCGATCTAAAGGGGTTTGTTCCGATTAACGGTTTTGGAATGGGATGTTTGCAGGCAAAGCGGCTCTTCTTCTAAAATCACTCAATGCAAGTATTGCTGCTGCAGAGGGAGTAGTTGCAGCAGGCAACAGGCATGAACGCAGATATGAGAGAAGAGTATTTTTTCATGGAACTGGATGCGTTTGGAGCCCTTATACAGCAAGAGGTCAGTGAAAGCAAGAGGAATTAAAGGTGTCACACATAATCCCATTGAAATTGCATGTGGCAGCTTCAGTGAGCTAGCACAAATACAGGTTGTGTTTCGGGTAGCAAAATATTATCAGGAGTGTTCTGACAATTAGTTCAGCTTAAGTGTAGGGTTTATATTTGAATTCTGTGAAGGGTGTACTGGCTGTTCCCTCAGGCAGTGCTGTTGGACGTGACTCGATTAATTTGAAGACATGGGATATCGGTTTGTCGGTTTGTGTATAATGTTTGCTCTTGTGCTTAGGTACTAAAGGCTCCTTTCATATAATTGCTCTTTCATTTTCTTAAATACCTTTTATTATTCATTAAATGTTAATAAAGACTTGAGTTTCTTTGCATATATATTTAATAAAATTGATTTATATAGTCAGACCATCTGGCTAAAAAGATAAAGGTACTCCGATTTTCCAGCGTGCACCTTATCAAATAGTTTAAAAGCGTAGCAGAAATGTAGGCTGTTTCAGTGATACCAACATTTAATTGCCTGCTGTGTGCCTTATGTTGCCTTTTCTTCCCCCTTGGCTCATGTTGTTTTACGCTAGTCAGACATCACATGAGTGTAGATCCCGTGGCATGTGCGGTTGTCTGAACTATCAAGCACCAAAGAATCGCCAGCAAGGTTAAGGTGGTTTAATGGAGAGGGTGCTGAAACAGGAATTTAGGAGATTTTCCTGCACCTGGTAAGGAATCAAAAGAAAAACCTGCGTTGTGAGAAGTCAGTGCGCTGTGCACGGAAGTGCTTAGTGAAGTTTGCACAAGTTCAGTCGGTTCTGTGGGTTTGTAGGGATGGAGTGGGTCTTTCGTATGTATGGATAATATTCAGGGAAAATTGTCAGTCTGTAGTTATCTTATAGAGGGGCTTACAGCCATCTGGTAGTCTCAGTCTAACCTGGTCAGGATTCAGGAGATTTTCCACAGAAGCTGCAAGGCCTGCCTTTCAGAGCACGGGGGTAGCTGACTTCTCATGTTTGACTTCATAAGGACTACAATTGCCGTGTCTGCAAATCTTTTGTAATAACATTTCAGTTGGCTGACTGATTTTGACCGAATCTGGCAGAAGATGAGAGTATTTTTCAGTGAGTTTATTGAAAATTGGTGGTTAGAATCACTGGTCAGACCTTAAAACTTTGATTCCTTCGGGCACGGCTCAGCCTCCCACTCCCCAGTAGTGAAGTGACATATAATCACCTATTTCTACCTTACTAATTAGCATATGTGTAGTGATTGGGGGGGAGCAAAGGGAGTATTTAGTGGGGTTTTTTTATTATTTTAAAAGAAATCATGGTGTGTATTCTGTTAATAATTTGTGACGTTTATTGAATCCATTGTGATTGTTTATTCATCCATGGGAAAACAGGATTCACACTTTGGCAGTTGGTGATTTCCATGGGCTGGTAATTTAAATGGGTGTCCTGGGTTGTTGTTTGGATTGAGAATGTTGGTTTTGTTATATAACATGAGAATTTTACATAGTGCTTAATCTTCAGCCTTGTATTAAATGTGATTAAAAATCAAATTATGTTTTTCATAGAAAATGCAAATAAACCATTTTATGTTTGTGGATATGAAGAAAAATAAAAACTTCACGTGGTCTCTACAAAAAGCACTAGCAGAAAGAGAAGTAGCAAGTTTTCTGCATAGGCTGTGCTGATTTCGATTTATTTTAAATTTGCATCTGGGACAAACAATGGATTTGGGATATGCACTGATCTCAGTCTCCCTTGAAATTCTCCCTGGTTAAGAAAAGCACGGTCACCAAAGAGTACAAATAAATGTACTGTGTGAGAGTTGGCATAACATTTGTCATATACTGAATATTTAGTAGAGAAAATTAAATTTTGTTTTAAACACTCCTGTTACTTTTGTTCTTTGTTACTTCTCATCTCCTACCTTTCTCATTTCTCATGCGTTTGCCCTTCCGCTTTCCAGCCCTTCCAACTGTTACCATTCTTAGTGCTGAAGAATACTGGAGGGAATACAGCGTCTGTATAGGACAGCCATTTTGAGCTATGTGCTCGTGATCTATTGTTTTCCTCCAGAGAGATCTCTGAATACATTACACAGGTCCAATACTAAATTTGCAACTGCATTTTGTCTCTTTTCTGTACCCTTTTCTATATCTGTTGGAAGAAAATGTAATCTAAACTCAGGAAGCAAGAAAGTTACCATTGTGTGCTAATGGTAAAAAAAGAGTTATTTTCGTTTTGTTTTCATGAACCAGTAGTTGCAGCACGTACTCAGCCATTTCTTAGTGAAATGACATGAGTTTATGCAGGCTAGATCCACTGTCACTCTAATAATAATGCCTGTTGTGCACCTTTTGTCTTCTTTTCCTCCCACTTACTTTATTCCCGATCCATATATTATGCCTTAAATCAAGAAGATCTTAATTTTTTTTAAGATGCGGGGACAGCAAGGCCAAATTGTGAATTTATAACACAAAACGCTAGCTAGGAAAAGCTGTGCTTGTGAGAAGCGCTACCTTCCTGGACTCATTCAGTGCATTTTGCATTCGCATGTTAAGTTAATTTGATTCTTTTTAGCTGAAGAAAAAGTGCAGGTAGCAGGTGAGACTGGGTTAGATTTCTAGTAGGGTGTTTTTAAATGTTTGATGGGTTGTTTGAACTGCCCAATGGTGCAGCTGATACCCGGCTCTTGCCCTCTTTATTTACTTTCCTTGGCATTTCAGCTGTTTCTTCTGAAGTTTCTTGCAGTATTCAAACTGTACGTTAATGGGCACTGTGGAGTACTCCTCCAACATTTAGCAGCGTACTGGGTACGCTTTATTTTTTCAGCTGAGCTCTGCTGAAAATGGGTTGGCAGCAGAAACGAGAACAGGGGGAGTGCTAACACAAAGCCTCCTGAGCAGACAAAGGTGTTCCTCGTCCTCAGACCCTCTAAGGTCTACTGATCTCTGCTTCAGTGAGGTATCTCGGGGCCAGGAGCATAGTCTGCCAAAGCAGGAGTAAGGTGGTGCCCCAAGATCCCTCGCTTACTTGTACAGGTTCGGACTGGTCCAGCTGCCTTCCTCGAGAGCTGAGACTGGGTGCCTGCCCCTCTGCCCACTCCCAGGAAGTATGTCCCATTCTTGTGTAAATTATTTTTGCCAGGAAACACAGGCAGTGCTTGGCTGCCACGGATTACGGATGGAGAAAATGCAAAGGCTGAACCTGGCCACGATATTTTTGAAGTATTTCTGTGAAGGGCATGTTCATCCTGATTGTCCACTTGGCTGTGGTCTTGCACCTTCAGGACCCACCTGCTCTGGTGCTTCGGTACTTCTTACGGAGCAGGACTGCAGGGTTGTCCATACCCATCCCCTGCAGACACCACAGAGGCCAAACTGCTGCTGCCTGCAGGGCTGGGCTTGGCTCCTGGGGGTGGATGGCTGGATCTGGAGGATGGATCCTCCTGCGCATCCTCTCCTCCACAGCACTGGTGAGGGAGGACAGAGGGCACGGGATGGTGAATTTTCTTGTTATTAAGCTGTAGGAACCTTACAGTCACAAAACCACCACTTGTTCTTTGGATTAGTTCCATTGATAGTTCTGAGAGATGGCTGAGGAGTGCTTTTAGCAAGATTACACTGATAGCTTTCTCTCCATCTAACGTTTTTGGGCTTTGTGGTGGTGGCTTTTTCATAATGATGCACCAGGGATGCTAGTTCCCAAGGAGCACGGCCTCACAGTGCTTCTCAAATTTTCAACTTTGAAATAATAGCAGAATGTTTCGTGCCTCCCTTGGGTATTGCTTTCTGTGCTGAGATGATTGTAACCTTTCCTATTTGATATCTGAGAGCATCTACTGTTCTGTTTAGACACCCGGACAAAGATGTAGATGACCGAGAGGTGTTTTGCCCTTCTGGCTTGGGATTAAATCTCTTGGTAGCAGGTAAGGTCTGCATGTGTTTTTTTGCTGGGGCAAATAGAAGGCAGGGAAGGTTGCATTTCTCCTGCTGCCACTTCATTTGGAAGGGATCTTTGCGCAGATGGCGGAGGGTGCTGTGGAAACAAAGTAATCTCAATGGCATCCCTGTGCCTGAATTAAACTGGGCCTGGGGACAGCGACGGCACTCTCAGTGGAGAGCTGGCGGGAATTAAGGTCACAGGTGGGCTCCCTGTGGGCAGGCTGCACGTGGCTGCGATGGCGGAGACCAAGGGGCATTTGTGCTGGTGAAGGGATCGCTTGCTTGTTCTGGGAGGCTGATGCCACCGTTGTGACACATGCAGTGCCATGCGTGTTGCTGCCTGCGTCACGGTGGTGCACACAAATCACGGGCACTGCTTGCGTAGCATGAAATGGACCTTCAACAGGAGACAGAAGGGTGGTGGCTTTGCCGCTTTGTTTTTTAAATGTCTGCCACGGGAGGGTCTGGTTATTAGTCTGGATCAGCTCTTCTAAATTTTCCCTATTAAAAAAAAAAATCAGATTTGAAGAACAAATCTGTTGCAAAATCAATCACTGGAAATAAAAGGATGTGAAAAGAAGAAGGAATTTTTAACACTGCCAAAGTATTGTTCAAAAATGTGTTGTTTATTCATATGCTAACTATGCTGACTTGCTCAGGGATGCTCCCCATTTCCCTGTGTTGCTCTGTGTCAGTTTAGAAACAAGGCTATCATCTCCAGCCAAATTTCTTCTGTAATCTTGTAACATTAGCAAGCAATTAACAATGAGTATAATTCATAATTACAGGATATTTGCTGTCCAAAAAGCTTAGCAAGAGAACTTTCTCATTAGAATAAGAATATACTAGAATGCATTATACGTACTATACCTAATGAGAATATATGTAATTTTCAAAAATTAGTGAGTAAAGTGAAGTGCCATTGGTTGACTTTTAAGGAGATTCAAATGGCCCAACTATCAAAGGTATTCAGCAATAACTCAGTGGAAAATTACAGCAAAACCAAAAACAGTCTACTAGTATTTGGATTTGGTTGATAAAAATAGCTTGTAAACACTAACAGCATTTACATACTAATCTCGCTATTCATTAAATAAAAATAAAAGTGCATCTCCATTTTTTTTTTCTTAAGACCAGGACGTTTCTCTGAGGAAATGGATACGTCTTCCCAAAAATACCCAGTCAAAAAGCGAGTGAAAATTCATCCCAACACAGTAACAGTGAAATACACTTCTCATTATCCCCAGCCAGGGGAAGAGGGATATGAGGATGTTAATGAAGATACTGGAGTATTTATGGAGGATAATCCTAAGAAAAGACTACTGAATGATGGGAAAAAGAGAGAAAGGACCTTTTTTGGTACAATAGACACCAAGCCTCAGCCAGCACAACTGCCAAAACCCGAGGAGATTGGGCAATCCCAACATTTTCCTGAAGGAAACATATTGCAGTCAAGGAAAACATGGGTAGTCCTTTTTGGATCTGCCGTGGCACACGGATGTGTGGCTCTAATTACAAGATTAATTTCTGATCGTTCCAAAGTGCCATCCCTAGAGTTAATTTTCATCCGTTCAGTCTTACAGGTGCTGTCCGTTACTGTTGTGTGTTATTACCATGAGCCTCCCTTTGGCCCCAAAGGCTACAGGCTCCGGCTCTTCTTCTATGGGGTCTGCAATGTTATCTCTATTACCTGTGCTTATACCTCCTTCTCTATAGTTCCCCCCAGCAATGGGACCATTATGTGGAGGGCTACCACTACAGTGTTCAGTGCCATTTTGGCTTTTTTACTCATAGATGAAGGAATGGCTTACATAGACATAATTACTGTAGTTGGCAGCGTGTTTGGCGTTTGTCTTGTCATGATCCCCAACATTGTTAAGGAGGAAAACTCTTTGCTGAGCACCTGGAAGGAAGCTTTTGGCTATACCATGACCGTTATGGCAGGTTTGACCACTGCTCTCTCCATGATAGTCTATAGGTCAATCAAAGATAACATCAGCATGTGGACGGCACTGTTCACCTTCAGTTGGACGGGAACGGTGTGGGGAGCGTCCACCATGTTCTTACTTCAAGAGCCAATCGTCCCACTGGATGGAGAAACCTGGAGCTATCTCCTTGCCATCTGCCTGTGCTCCACAGCAGCCTTCCTGGGGGTTTACTACGCCCTGACCAAGTTCCACCCTGCTTTGGTCAGCACCGTACAGCACCTGGAGATAGTCATCGCCATGGTCCTGCAGCTTGTCGTGTTGCGGATCTTCCCAGGTCCTTATGATCTTGTTGGGGGAGCGGTTATTTTGGTTAGTGTTTTTTTCCTTGCGTGTTATAAACTGTCCTGGAAGAATTTAGGAAGACAAGATTATCAGGAGATTGTGGATTCTTCCATTAAATGAATTGCAGTTTTGCCATCTGATTCTGGCTATGTGACCACATGAAAGTAGCATATTTCAACTCTGTTGTGTTCTAAGCATTGTGGCCAGGTCCCCTCTCTACTGTCTAAATTCACAGCTGATGTAGCAATGTTGGTATTTCCAGACTTCTGTGACGGGTGAATTTGTTCCAGTGTGTGCAACCACTGACATTTTGTCACATGAGAAAAGGCTATTTGTCTCCAGCACGTAGGTGCGTGAGCAGAAGCACAGGCTGGCCCACAGCAGTGCAGGCCAAGTCATAGGCATGTTCTTCCTCACCTTCCCTGGACAAGGCAATACAGAGACAGAGGGATTCACTAGTGACTCATTCCTGTGCACTGTGGTAGTAGGAAAATGAACAGTAAACCCATTCAAATGGTCAACCGGAGTATTCATATCCTCTGTAACATTTCTTATGCTTTGGCTGTAATATTCTAAATGAAGTTATGCTAATACTTCTGTGGTTAAAACTTGCATTTCCTGTGTGTATAAAGAATAAGTCAGTAAAGCTTTTTGTGCTTTGTGGTTAAATTTCTGTCTGAATTGATGCAGGAAGCCCAGACCTCCTGTGGGGGAAAAGTGAGCCCCAAAAACTGGGTCTCCAGTTGTGCCATAGCTGTGAAAGAAAGGTCCTCAAGAACTATTAAAGTCCATGCTAGATCTACCCCTGAAGCACAGCAATATTCTTTCTATGGAACCACTTTTTCTAAAAGAGGTTTTGACTATTATGCAAGGGAGGGAAAAAAAAAAAGGAAAAAGAAAAGATTGCATTTGAGATTGAGGTGTGAGCAGCAGCTTTAATGCTGAACAGCCTGATGCACAGCCAGTGACTTTAAGTCAGTGTGCTTGGATCCTAACATGTCTGTTAGAAATTAGATTTACAAAAAGCCCTGGGATTTTATGGTTCCAAATAGTATTCCCGGCTGTCCTAATGTGTGGCTAGTAAAAAGAAAGACCAGCATCTAAGAAACTGTGTCCATGGCCTTCATGCCAACCAGGACCAGCAGGCACCTCCTCATGCCAGCGGACTGTGCCTCTGTTCTGGGACGCAAGCGTTTTCTGAGGAAAAAGACATCACTCAGATGACCCCAACCAGTACAGCTTCCCCGTGGAAAACACCACGGAAAATACATTTTTACTTAGGAAAAAGCCACAGCAGCAGCAATCACTTTTATTCCTATCAATACCCAGGGAGACCAGGTTCCCTGACATGAATCAGCCCGGACGGCAACACTTCTAATCTGTGTGACACTTGTGTCCTCCTGCGTCAGTGATGAGAGCGACCGCCTGCGCCACACAGGGAAGAGACAGTTCCTCGGGTGCTGGCAGTTAGGACTGCCATGACAACTCCGTTTCCTTTAGAAGCACGTGGAGCCGGCAACAGGAGCTCTGCCCACTGTAGGAAGGACAGGAGGAAGGGGATTAGCTAACGGAACACAGTGCTGGGAAAGCCGTGCCCAACACCTTTCCAGCCAAAAAACGCTTTGGTAGGTTAGGGCCTTGGCAGGGGCAGGGCAGTTCCCAGCCCAGCATCTTGCTGTGCTTCTATCAACTCCTCGTTTCCCTCTCAGGCAGATGGTCTTTCCTCCTCTGAGGGATAAGACAGCAGGAAAGCTTCCTTTGTGGAAAGCAACCAGGGCAAAAGGCTTCATCTCCTATGGTTTCCACGCCTGTTGTGCTCTGGAGGGAGTCGAGCTTTGAGACTCCGTCATGCCAATGTGCACGCAGCCAGCTGGGTATGTGCTGGCAAGCGAGGAGCACCTGACAGTGAGACTCCCCAAATGCCTGCACCGTGCAGTGGGGACGATAAGAGTCCTGAGCAAGCTCTTGACAAGCAGCCCCAGCCCCAAAGCAGCAAAGCCCCCTCCTCAGCACAGCTCCCTGCTGCCTCCAGCGTCAAGAGTTGGACTTAGTGATCTTAAAGGTCTCTTCCAACCATAACAGATTATCTGCTCAAGCCGCACACGCTGCAGAGCTGTGCCAGCCCTGCCATGATCCCTGTGAGCACAAGCTGATATATGGCCAAGCAGACCTAAGAGCACACTGCTGCCAAAACAGGTGATCCCACTTCCTCCTCTTGCCACCACCAACCACCACTGATCCATGATCACAAACTGCAGGCTGGGTCAGTTCAATTTAGGGATCGGGCGCAAAACTAATCCTGCCAAAACCTGAGCCCAAACAGACACAGGCAGCCAGCATCCAGGGGTCAAGCAGGGCACAATCCCATCCTGAGAACCTGGGTGATGCCTGGGAAGAGCGACTCCTGGGGCCTACGGGGCTTGGTCCTGCTCCAGCTGCGCCACAGCCTGCATGAGGTCCTGCACAACCAGGTCCACATCTGCCTGGGTGGTGTCTCGCCCCACACTCAGCCGCAAGGCGTTCTGTGCCATGTCGTAGGGGATCCCACAGCTCAGCAGAATCGAGGAGGGCCTGAAACACAGACATGGAGTTGAGCAGGTTTAACTCAAAGGCCGAGGAAGCACATGCATCACCAGACAGCTTCACCAAGCCATAAGAGGGAGCACATCTGCAGATGCACTCCAGGCAAACCTGCTCGCTTTCCAAAGGCACGTGCTCCTGCTGGGCTTGTTCCCCTATGGTGGATCTAGCTCCTCTCGTTCAAGGAGGAATCTCTCCTGTGTCCCTGTGGGTTGGCAGCTTTGCCATGTCTACAGGGCACTGCTCTAGACCAGGCTAAAAGCACCTGCTGTCCCCACACACCCCCAAAGGAGACCGCTGGACAGAAATTGGGCTTGAGCTGGTAAGCCAGGCACACATGGACATAAGGCAGACTCTTCTCTGGCAGTGCCAGGTGTTGAAGACTACTTTGAAGCTCAGCTGGATCACCAGAGCCAGGAGGGACAAATTCATTCCCAGCAGCAGTCAAGCGTTCCCACTGTGTCTCCTGCAATAACCTCCTTTGCAGTCCTTCAGCTCCTCTGGAAAGCCCTGCACCCTTTTTCCTCCAGGTGATGCTGCCCACAGCCACCCATGGTCCCCTTCCCTGTCCTGTTTCCCTCCCTCCCACCCGCTCTCCTCTGGGAAGATGCCCTGGCAAAGCCAGCTGCTTACCGATCCCCTTTTTCAGAGTGGCAGGCAGCCCCAACGCTGGCGAGAAGCGTCTTGCAGCAAGACAGCACCCTTCGCCCTGCAGCACACACAAGCAGAGGTCTCCCAGGGCCCAGCCTCTCCCCAAGGGCCACTGCCTGCCTCCTCTCCCTGCCTGAGCCACGGCCGAGCGCCCGCCGGTCTCTAGCGACAGGGTGCTGTGCAGGACAGATGCCTGGCTCCGTGGGCACGATCATGGGACAGCGGTGGGGTAAGAGCTACCTTGAAGGCCTGGGCCCAGGATGGAGACATTAGAGGTGTTGCAGAGTCGCTTGGAGCCCGTAAAGTGGCTGTTGAGGTGGATCCTCTGCTTCCCAAAGGAGGCCTGGAGAAATCAGAGGGCTATGAACCCCTCGTGAGCAGCTCTGTCCTGATGAGGAGTTGGCAGGGCCAGAGGGACATATCCACCCCGGCTCCAGGCTCCCGCGCTCTGCAGGCTGAGACCCCAGGAGGGGAGAGACAAACAAGAACCAGGTCTGCTCACCTCCAGCCTGGCCTCCAGGTAATCCCGAACATCCCGCATATGAGCCTCATAGGCCTCCCAGTTCTTGCTCACTAACTCTGCAGCCTGAGGAGAGAAAACCCAGACCGGCTCCGTCAGATATCTCCTGACACCTCCTCCGTGCACACCCCCCTGGCACGTGAGTCCAGCCTGGGAACAGCCCCTGCAATTGCCAGGTCCCCGGAGTCCCCTGACAGCCTCTTGGTGCCTTGTGCCACACGAACTGCGTGACTGCCCACTGCCAGGGCTGCAAAGTCTGCAGCAAGTGCTCCAAAGCACCTCCTTTGACCGGCACCAGAAAGCCCCATCTCCCTTCCTGCTAGTTCACCCACCCTCCCGCACCCCAAGTTTGTCACTTCTAATGACCGGGGAGTGCAGGTGGCTGTGTCCGTGCTGACTCTGCCAGGCAGCAGCCCCAGGGAACCGCTCATCCATGACCATCACTGACTCACCTGGCCAAGGCCAGCGATCATCGGGGTGTTCTCTGTGCTGGAAGGGAAGAGGAAGCAGTGAGTTATCATTTCTCCAGACCGGAAACCCAACCTCGGGACACAGACAATCCCCACAAGACCCATCAGCGCTGGCAGGGGGTCCTGGGCCACTCTCTGAAGTGGTTGGGAAGGGGGCAGTTCCACCCTGCGGTTCCTCCCACAGCAAAGCCTGCGCATGAGGCTCTCGCAGTTCCCACACACGGATCCATGTCCCCCACCAGGCTGCCCAACCCAGGGCAGGCAGGGGACAGAGCTGCCAGCTCAGCTCAGACCAAGTAGCCACACGTGGTTTGGCCACCAGCCCGAGGCCCAGCTCTCCAAGCCACCACCCAGCCACCTTACCCTGGCCGGAAAGTCCTCTCCTGTCCCCCTCCAAAGAGCATGGGGTGCAGTGGGGTGGTGGTGCCAGGGCCGCGCACGTACAGTGCACCAATCCGTGGGCCATAGAACTGTGGGGACAAACAGCCACAGGTGACCCTGGGGACACTGCCAGGCATCCCCTTCCTGTACTTCTGCCTTAATCCAAGCGCCCCCCAGTGCTGACCCCTGCCCATCTCACAGGCACAGGCTGCTGCAGAGCTATCCCCTACCCTCGTCCTCCTCCTGCTCCCCATTCCGAACAGGTCCCCCTGACTTGCAGGAGCATTGTCACCCAGCTGAAGACTGTCTTCAGAGCACCATCCACCAGGAGAACTTTGGCCACTGATGAGATATCAAGCTAAGGGGGGCACCCAAAGTCTCCCTGGCACCCCAAGAGTGATGTCTTAGAGGGCGAACAGCGGCTGGGACACGTGAACAGGGCCATACCTTGTGTCCCACGATGGTGAGGTAGTCCACCCCCAGCTCCTGCACGTCCACGCGCCCCTTGCCAATCATCTGCGCCGCATCCGTGTGCACCAGGATCCTGGGCAGCCCCTCTGGCTCTCTCCGCTGATTGAGGGCACGGACATGCTGGCTCAGCTCCGCAACAGGCTGGCAGGAGAGAAAAGGGTCACCATCCCAGGGACCGTCTGCTCCCCCTTATCAAGCACATTTTTTGCAAGGATGTCCCCACTCTGTCCCGCTCGCTGCCCACAGACTCACCATGATGATCCCAGTCTCATTATTGGCCAACATGATGGAAACCAGGCAGGTGGTCGGCCGGACAGCAGCGAGGATGTCATCCACCTCAGCCCGCCCACTTCGTGGGGACACAGCCACGAAGGTGGCTTCTGCAAGCCAAGAAACAAGCCCTGACGTTTGCTGGGAATCCCGATGGCACCCAGGGCTGCCTGCACCCCACTGAGCGGGCAGGAGAGCTGGGCGGGCAGCTGGCCTGCAGGCAGGGAACACCACAGCTCTTGGGATAGAATAGTTTGGGTTGGAAGGGACCTTTAAAGGTCATCTAGTCCACCCCCCCTGCAATGAGCAGTGACATCTCCAACTAGACCAGGTTGCTTAGAGCCTCGTCCAACCTGACCTTGGATGTTTCAAGTGTAGGATGCCAATGGGGTAACACACCCAGCTTGAGGGAATGGGGACACCATGGGGGCAGTCAGTGCCCTTTCCAGGGTGAAAGCAGAACGTCACGCAGCAAGCGGGTCCCTGTCCCCCTCTGCAAAATCACCAGCATAGAAAATCCTCCCTCACAAACCCCAGTCTGCGGCCAGACATCCTCGACCTGTCCCCTGCGGTCCCTCTCCCTCTGCCGCTCACCCGCCAGGCTCTCCTTCACCAGCTGCTCCAGCGGGAGGCGGATGGAGTCGTGCTCCACGCTCGACGTCACGATGTGCGGCGTCCCCTGGCTGTCCCCCGGCCTGGCCTGGTTTTCACGGAAGTGCCTGCAGGCCGTGTGGATCACCATGTTGTTGGCCTGGGGGGAGAGGAAGGCAGAGGGGAAAATGAAGTCCCAGAAGGAGCGCGGCACCCTTCGTCCCCACCCTCCTCATCGCTCCTTGCTTGAGAGGAGGCGGTGGGCAGGAGTGCCTGGGAAGGGGGACCACTGCCCCGCAGAGAGGTGGCGGCTGATCCCACCTCCGTGCCCCCCGACGTAAAGACGATGTCCTCCGGTCGGCCTCCCACCATCCTCGCCAGGCTCTCCCGGGCGCTACCGATGAGCTCCTTCGCCTTCCTGCCTGTGGGACGAGACCCAGCAGCTCCGCCGTGGGCTCTCGGGACCGCGGGGGCTCGGCCCGGCCCCGGCGGGGAGCCATCACGGCAGCTCCCCGGGCCCCTACCTGCAGGGTGGGAGCTGCTGGGGTTGCCCCAGGCCTGGCACATGGCGTCCCGCACGGCCTGGGCCGCCTCGGGGGCCAGCGGGGTGGTGGCGTTGTGGTCCAGGTAGACCCTCCTGTGGGGAGCAGGCGGCGGGTGAGGGGGGGCCGGGCGCGGCAGGGCGGGGGGCTCGGGGCAGGGCGGGGC
>VUYV01000238.1:1416863-1427394 GCA_008711295.1 Anarhynchus alexandrinus
GGCAGGGCCGCGGCGGGCGGCGATGGTTAATGCTCAGCCGAGGCCTGGGCGCTGCCGGGGGGGTCCCGGTCGGGGGGGGCGGGAAGGGCGGAGGGCGGCGGGAGGGCGAGCGGGTGCTTCGGGGCCGCTCCCGGGGAAGGGGCAAGGCCGGAGGAGTCGCGGGGGAGACGAGCTCGCTCGCCCCTTTTAGGCAGCCCCGCACCGGCGGCGGAGGAACCGTGCAGCGGGGTTGAGGCATGCCCGTCTTCGCGTGCCGGCGTTTAAGTCCGGTGCCTTAGGCGGTCTTGATTTACTGTAATTTACAATATGAAGTCCAAAATCCAATTAAAACCCGATTAACATAAACAAACACACCGTATTAGGCTTTAGGAACCGCAGAGAAGAGCGAGATAGTCTCGACTTGCAGATGTTTAAATGGGCTGGGCTAACGGCAGCCGTCCAACAGCAGTGGAGTACACCATAAAATCCCAGATCTTATTGGTCTGAGCATGTTTTTTCATCTGTTTATTTTTGCTGAAAAAAAAAAGAAAGCTTCATTTGACATACTTTTTTTTTTTTCTCCTCCTTGTTTCAGATTATGTCATAACTACAAGATAAACGAGCAGTGATGGAATCACTGGATACCGAGGTGAGAGCACGGAAGACTCTGGGAACTGTTGAATATGTAGAGTCTTCGGGCTTCACCCAGGGAGTACTGCCAACCAAGAAGGATGTGGTTCAGAACATGCTGTATTTATTGCAGCCCAAAAGAGCTGGCCAGGCCCAGCGATCCAAAGAGGATGCGGCCCAGTTGCTTGCTGAGCACCTGCAGGAGCACTGGTTAGTTTGCAACTTGCACACCATCGCAACGCAAAATATAAAGAAACTTATCCTCAAAATGTACGAGGAGTTTACCAGATTGTATCAGACCAGAAAGCAGAGACAGAACCAGGCTTTTACTGAGCGAGCAGACAAATTCAATGAGAGTTCGGAGCAGCTCTTTGACGTATTTTGTACAGACACGCAGATGAGAAATAAACTGGAGGAATACAGTGGAATAAAAATGACTAGCATCGAGTGGAAATTTCTTGAAGATCAGAGAAGCGAAAGAAAAATGTACTATGAAGATTTCACAGACAAGCAAGAATTGAAGATGATGGAAAGAAGACAAAAGATACAATGTCTGGAGCACTTCAGAAAACTCGCCAAGGAGGAGAAGGAAGGAAACAAAGCAAAGGAAATGAAATATAAAAGTGACGAGCAATCAGACGAAGGCACGAGTGTGGATGAATCCTACCCCGCGGAGGAGGAGAATGGTGGGGCTCCGGCATTTTCACTGCGGGGCAGAAGGAAGCGCCGGTGCACCACGACTCCTGCAAGCGCCACCATGCCCCTGGAGTGCCAGCATATACGGATGAGCATCAGGAGAGTTAGGCCTGGGTTCTACGAGACTGTGGAGAAGGTCAAAAACTGCTAGCGCATGCCGCGGTCGGCAGGCAGAGCTGCTGGAGTACGAGGTGGCAGTGCACACGTTAGGCAAGTTTGAAATCCCACCGTCAATTGGAAGTGATTGTTGTAGATCCCCAAGCCAGAGCTCAGGAACATCCTGCCGCCGGGGAAGAGTGCTGGGACGACGACAACAGCGGCAAGGACTAAAAAGCGTGAATTTGGAAGGATGGGTAGTCAGCGGCTGATGATGCGAAGGCTCAAACGTAGCAGATGTTCTAAGGTTACGTAGCATATAAGCCTCTTCTTCCAAGGTCCTGCCTACATCAGTGGGTTTTTGGAAGTCTCTCACCATTTCTGAGCCAGTGGTGGCCTAACAGTACGAAACAGGACTCGGATTTACTGCAGGGAAATAACTTGGACTTGTTGCTAATAGAAAATTTGTCTGCTGAAAAGCCCTAACTCCTGCTGGTTTCAGTGGAAGTGAAAGGTGCTCGGCCCCTTTCAGCAGAATTTGGCATTTCTGCAAGGAAGGAAGCTGGTTTTTAGCTTGTATTACCCAGTCCCGGAGAGGCAGCCTGCAGTTTTGTGAAGGGATTGCTCTCTTGTTTGAGGAGGGGGAGAGAGAGATCAGGAGACATTTGAGTGCTTTGGCTGTAAAAGCATTGTTGATTCTGAATGTTTTATTCTAGATTCTATTTTAATGATGTTTCCTTGATCGGGATAAACCTTCCCATAATTGGATGAGTTTTAATATGAAGTCCCTAATCTAGGATCTGAGGCGTGAATCCTAAATGAAGTGCTAATGTTTNGGTAAGGTAGGGGGAAGGATGCAAATTACATTATTTAGTTTTAAGATGGGAAGAATTTTATAAACTGTTATCCTGCCTTCTTAGGATATAGGGAAGAAAAAGCCTTCCCAGATTTGGGTAGCTATGGCATTCACAGCAAAAGGCGGCACCTGAATCTGGGCTTGCTTTTCCACCCCCCAAGGTCCGTGCAGACCAGCAGGGTGGAAACGGTAGTTTTCCACCTGGGGTTTGTTTGAACAAAGTGTAACCCTCTTGCCCGTACATCCTGAGCAGTGATGTGTCTGTGATTTTTAGATACCCGCAGTACGAGGGTAGCTGCCGTTTTTAGTTAGAGTTGCTTTACTGGTTTTTAAAGATGAGAGACTTGAACTTTCAGTGAAACCCAGTGCTGGAGAGATCTCTGAGATTCCCAAACCTTGCCAGACCACACTGAAAATTAAAAATCCCAAGTCTCTGTTTGTCCACAGAAGTCCTCTGGTAGAAAGAGCGCAAACTTGCCTGGTTTTCAAATTTACCTTTCAGTGTGAACGTTGGTTTCCCCACTCCAGTATCTCAGCTTTTTCCCCGTTTCTTTCCTCTCCGCCCTGCACATCGTTTTACTGACATTAACTCGTGCTGTTTCATTCTTTGGCTTTTGCTCCCTTTAACAATAAATGCATGTACGAATAATTTTGACAGTTCCTTTACTTTTGATGAATCAGTTCTTGGACTGCTTTGAAGTCCTATGCCAAAGGAGGAATGAAACATGAATGAGCTGCCGGTCCGACTGGGACGCAGCAGAGCTAGCGAGCGCAAGAGGCGGCAGCGGCCCCGGCCTTGCTGCTCAGGCAGGCTCCGGCATACCTCCGCTCCGTCCCTCCGCCTACGGACGGATCCGTCCGGCTCCGAGCAATGCATCAGCTTCCCAGTGACCTTGCTCGTTAGTAATTGCCGGGATCCTTACTCTGTGTCTCTGAGAAGTTCTCCATGGTAAGTTGCTCCAAAATATTTAGTGAACTCAGTGTATTCTGCATCACTCATAGCGTTGTTACAGGTTTAATAGCACGCACCCACGTTCCGCAGCACCCTTCAGCCTCCGCTGCTTGAGAGTTCGCAGCCTTCTCTCTCCTCCTCTCTCTGACGCGCTTCACTGACTTCCCCGTGCAAATTATGTCACGTTTAAACTATTTGCCTTCCAGCCCTGAGGTGCTGGACTCGAGCCTCTCACTGGGCTTTTACACCAGCAGCTCTGTTTCAGCAGGGAATATAGCCAAGCTCGGACCTCGCCGAAGTAGATTTTTTTTTTTTTTTAATAACTGCTGTAAAACCCCCCTTTGTATCACAAATATAGCTGACAGTATAAATGCTCGTGTGTAAAGCAAATCCACCAGGGTTGACTCGAATATGGAACACAGCTGTGTAGTGCTTTATGATTTTCAGGGATTCAGGGAATTTAAGGTTGTCAAATCTGACTTCCTGTATACCACAGGGAATTACATTTCATTCAGAAGCCCCACACTCAGCCTACTGGTTTCAGTTTAACTGACGTGTCTAACAGAAAGTCGAGCTGAAGACGTCAGAAGTCTGCTGTCTTCCTCAGTTACACACTTGGTGGTTTTTCACCTTTGCTGTTTTAAAAAAGCAAAAAGCAAAAAAAAAAAAAAGTCTGACCACCTTTTAGGCTGTGATTCTTTTCATGACATCTTGTACAGGCTGAGCAGTGTTTATCGCATTTAAATCATACTTGTTTGTTGGTTTTTTTTTTAACTGGGTTTGACTGTGGATAGAGCCAAAGCCTGGCTCTGTTTCTGCTGCAACAAGGGGAAAATTTCTAAATGATGTATTCTGATTACTCTTCTTTGGGACCATGGTGCCTTTTTAATCAGGACAGTAAATCTTGTCCCAGAATTCTGTACTTTTGTACGTTAACAGTTGTTGACTTTCCTTTTTTGGTGTGTCCCAAATAAATTAATATAACATATTTCTGGGCTTTTGTTTCTTCTTTTTAAAGGGGGAGGAAAGAGGAAACTGAAGCTAAAATAAATCTTCTCTACTCCAGCTCTTCCCTCCCGGGCTCTTGCAGGAGCAGCCGTGAAGTGTGCAGGTGGACCCGCTCTCGTCCGGACTGCGTGGGGCAGCGGTAGGGAAGCTGCTAGAAATGGGAGTCTAGGATCGGGGCACCACCTGGAGCCTTTTTGTTTTTTTTTTACAAAAATGCTGGAGCCGCCGAAGGTAAGGGGAGAGGGATGGAACCTCTGCGTGTGGTGGGAGCGTTTCACTCAGGCTTTTGGTGTGCTTCAGGCTTGGGGAGATGAGTGTTGGGGACAAGGTGGGGGGGGCACCCTGCCTTGCTGGGGTGATCTGGCAGGTGGGTTCCCCACTTCTGCCTGTTCTCTCCTGACTGTGATTGAGAGATTTGTGTTGTATGAGATGAGCACAGCGCAGTTGGTGTCCCAGAGATGCACAGGCCGATGGTTCGCACCACGGGACCTCGGTATGGAAGGGAAATGGGAAAGGAAGAAATGCTGGAAAGAGCGTGTTTGCTTCAGCAGCTTTTCGTGGGAGGAGGGAATCAAGGTGCATCCCAGGGGCGACAAACACTTTTGATGGATGCTGACTTGCCGATTTAACTGGACATATGTGGAGAAACATCTTCAGCCTTTGCAGTCAGATCTGAGCTCAGATTGAGCTCGCTTCCCTTGAACCTTTCGCTCTGATTTCTGCACGGGGAGCAATGGAAGAGAGCGGGCATCCCGAAACCTCAGCGTGACCAGACTCCTCTGCACCCTGGGCTTGGGCCCTTGAAGCCAGGGCTCGTGCCAGCCCCAGGGAGGGTTTTACACCCTCTGCAGGCAAAAGCTGACCTTTCACGGCCCTTACAAACACAGCTGCCATGGTCTGCTCTAAGCCAGGTAGTACAGAAGTACCTGTCTGGTGTCTCAGGATGTACGTGCCTCTTCGCATGGCACCTGGCAGCAGCTGCTCTGCCTCCTGTGTAGCGTCTCAGAAAGGGGAAGGAACACAAAAAAACAGCCCAAAATGCAAATTATTGCACTTCTGAGTGGGCTGGATGTGGAAAACAATGTGTCTGTGATTCAGAGCACAGAAACAGTCACAAAGTTGGAATTTAGAACAAGTCCGAGCCCAGCACTGTGGGCACACGGCTCGCGGCTGCGTTGGGCAGCACCCGCCTGCGAAGGAGCTCCCGTCACCCCTGTGGGTGGGCACGGGGAGGGGGCAGCGCCGGAGCCTTGTCCTAGAGGTGCCGGACAGCTTAATGCAGGGTGACGGTGACAAATTGTGGCACTGCAGGTGGGACACGGGGCGGGGGGAAATGGTTTTCCTGGGAAGGGTGGAGCAGACCTGTGAGACTGTGTCATGAGTGTGCTTGTGCTCAGTGCCTGTGGCTGGGCTGTGGGGGAGCTGCAGGAGGGGAGATGAACCTCCTGTTTGGCTTGACACCCGTGTTTTGTCCCCTGGGGAAGGGGATGGCACATCGGGCAAGTGGTGGTGGAGCCATCTCTGCCACCACAGAGCTGGGCACTGAAATCCTGGTGTGGGGCATGGGAACCTGGCACGGCACCTGCCTGACCCCCATCCCACAGCTCCCAGTGCCTCCACTGGAAAAGTCACCCCAAATGCTGAAAGGAGCTTCAGGGCGAGCGTTTCCATGGGTAAACACGCTAATTTATTAAGCAGACATGTATGAGGGTATTTCCTGCTCTCGCAGAGGGTGTTGTCTTGTTATTCTTCCCGAGTTTCTGGACAGCAGCCGCTTCCTCCTGGCACGGCTTTGGAGACGGCAGATACTGCTTCAGTCTTTTAGGACTTAGGAATGAACGTTCCTACCCATATCGGCTTGTTCCATGCAACAGAACATCCCCTCTTGCACCCCTTTCCAGTCCCGCTCAGGCTGAGTCGTGCCCCACGGTGTGGGGATGGCTGTGCACGGCCACGGCACCTCCGGCTGAGCCTCCTGGGCAGGGACATGTCTCTAGAGGGAGAGAGGCTGGAAGTTAGTCCTGGCGAAATCCCAAAAGTTTGGGAATTGGAATAGGAGCTTCTGGAGCTTTCTGTTTCCCGGCCACCTGGTATGGAGCAGCCGGACCCCCAGACTTCTCTATGCCAGATGCTCCCCATGAGCCAGTTTCGCCCGGCTCCAAGTTTTTTACAGCAGCGTATGTTCAGTGAAATCACTTTATTGCCCAATTTCCCGGGGTGGGCGATGACAGAGCTGCGGGCAGCGCCTGCCCAGGGAATCCCCAGGCTCGCTCATGGCACTGCCATCCCTCTGGCAAGCTGGAGGGCAGCGGGGCGATGCTTCAAAAGTGCCGTTTACTTGTTCAGCATCCCTAATTGTACCCGAATGTGCGTTTGTAGAGTTTCTTTGGCACCAGTGCTTTCCTGCTGGCCTGCAGAAGGTGGGTTGCAGGTAGCCAGAGCAAATGTTCCCATCTTCCCCCCGTTGTCACGGCATTACTTCCCACGTGCTCCCGTGGCCGAGTTTCTGGATGAGAGAACCAGGTGCTGCGGAAAGTCCAGAAATTTTGGCTGATGAGAGAGGCGGTGGCCCCTGTGCCAGCACCCTGGCTCACCCCCTCTCCCTGGCCACCCCGGGGTGGTCTCTGTGGGGTTGGGTGTCCTTCAGCTCCATAATATGTCCTCCACCATAACATCATGCCAGCTGTTGATGCCCGGAGCTGGGGAGCAGCCTGACCCCAAACCCTGGGTCTGGGGGTGCGGTGGTGCCACGGGGACAAGCCCAGCCACGCCGCAGGGACAGCTGGCGGCGGGAGGGATGATCTCAGGTTACGCGGTCTCCTATAGAAATGAGTGGGGCTGCAGGTGCCCGATGAGGTTTTGGCTGTCGGCGGCCGAGGTGTATTAAAGGGGAGCGCTGGGGCGGGCTGCTTGGCCCCGGCGGTGTCCCTGCAGCATGGCGGGGCTGGGGGGCGAGGGGGACCTGCGGCACCTGCTGAAGCTGCACCGCACTGAGATCGCCATGGCAGTGGACGACGTCTTCCCGCTGCTGCATGGCCTGGCTGACCACGACGTCGTCCCCGAGCACGTCTTCAAGGTGAGGCCGTGGGGCGGGAGAGGACAGCTGTGCCGTGCTGGCGGCACGGGGACGCATGCCGATGGGCTGCGGTGGCACCGGCAGGAGACGCTGAGCCGGACGGAGCGGGAGGGCTCCCACCGCGCTTTCCACGCGCTGCTCACCTGGCTGCTGGGCCGCGACGCTGCCGCCGTCCGCGACTTCTGGGCCGTTCTCTTCAAAGACTACAACCTGGAGCGGTACAGCCGGCTCCGGCCCCTCCGCGGCACCTTCCCCGGAGGTAGTAGAGGGGAAGACAGAGGGGACCGTCACCCTCGGGGGCTGCTGGCGGGCAGGGGTGACACTCGGGGCCGGCTGTGCCTGTCCCCTCTCCCTGTCCCCTTCGCAGAGGTGGAGCTGGGGCGGCAGCGGCGTGGCAGACGTCTCTCCCCCAGCCCTACGGCGCCGGCCCCGCACAGACCCCAAAGCAAGAGGAAAGCCCCCGAGGAGCGGGAGGCGACCCGGGTGGCACAGCCCTCCCCGCGGCACGCCACCAGCCCCGGTACGGAGACCTGGCGCGGGATGGAGATGGGGTGGGACGCCGTGGGGGGGTCCCCGAGGTGCAGCAGGGTGCTGTGCCCCCCGTGACACCCACCCTCGCAACCCCACAGGGCCCCTGGCGAAGGTGAGGACCATGAAGAAGCTGGAGGGCAGAGATGTCTCCCGCCCCCCCCCCACCGGCGGTGAGTGCCGACCCCCCTGGGGCAGCGTCTGCCTGTCCCCCCTGTTTGCCCGNGTGGGCTGCCTGCCCTGCTGAGCCCCCCACCCCTGCCCGCAGCCCTCCAGGCCGTGGCCGCCTCGGTGCAGAGAGCGGTGGCCGTGGCGGGCGGTGAGGTGCCGGTCACCCGTGGGGCCGTCGAGGGCATCCTCATCAAACACGTGCTGGAGCCGGGTAGGTGTAGCGTAGCCCCGCTGGCCTCGTGGGCAATTTTGCCCCTGCTTCCCCCAGGGGAAGCCCCCCCTCCCCAGGCAGGGGGGTGGCATGGGGGGGGCCAAGAGAGCTGCTCTCGGCTTCTCTTGCAGGCAGCTCCAAGACGGGCAGCAAAGCCGGGGACGAGCCCTACGCCCCGACCGCCTGCGAGGAGCCGGGGGCCAGGAGCAGAAGCCGCAGCCTGAAGCCCCCGACCCGGCCCAAAGCATCCCAAAGCGTACAGACCCCTTCCTGCCCCCCCCTTCAAGCTTTCACCCTGCTTTTGCAGCTGCCCGAGGCTGCGGCAGGGAGCAGCCATGGCCTGGGGCTGTGCCCCCACACCGGGCTGTCCCAGCAGCTCCCCCAAACCCCTCTCCTGTCTCTCCCGCAGAGCGCAGAGCCCCGAGCGCACCCCCAGGGCCGGCTGCCGGCACCCCCCGTGCACAGCCAGGACCCCGCGCCCCACCAGGTGAGCCCCAGCGTGTCACCACCCCGAGGGGTGCCTGCAGAGCCGGCGTGTCCCCGGCACGTCCCTTTGGCCTGGCCGTGCACGGGCACCCCGCGGCTCAGCTGATGGGGGTCACCGGGCTCCAAGCCCCCCTGCCCTGGGAGGGGTTGGTGTGGGTAGAGGGCAAGGGGGCAGTGGGCGATGGGGTCCCCTGCCACAGCCACGGCTGTCTGCCGGTGCCACCCAGGGGGCTGGTGGTGGTGACCCCCTGCCTGCTCCCCCCGCCCCGGGGCAGGAGAACGAGGACGAGTGTGCGGTGTGCGGTGATGGTGGCGAGCTTATCTGCTGCGATGGATGCCCCAGGGCCTTCCACCTCGCCTGCCTGGTGCCCCCACTGCCCCGTGTCCCCAGGTGAGCCCAGGGACACCACGCAGACCCCGATGCCCCCTGGCTCTCCCTCATCGCCCTGCTCTGGCTGTACAGTGGGACGTGGCGGTGTGGCTCCTGTGTAGCGAGCGCAGCTGAGCCGGACCGGCTGTGTGAGGTGGACGTGGCTGTGGAGAAACCCCCTGAGATCCTGGGGGAGGAGGCGTGTGGCCCTCGGCGTGCTGGAGGTGATGGGAGCGTCTGCGGCCGCTGCTTCACCCGGATCCCCGCACCCCGACACTGCCCCGCGCCCGGTGGGGACCCCAGGTGAGCGTCCTGCCATCACCGCATCCCGGCCTCAAATCCTCCCTTGGAGGGGGAGGCACGGCCCTGATGGTCTGTGTCACCCCCGACGGTTGTAGGGGGCTGCTGCTCTGCACAGCCTGTGCGGGCACCGCAGACACAGGCAGCCTGGAGAGCACCGCAGCGGCCAGCGACCACCTGCTACAGGCAGCGAAGGTGAGTACAACCGGCGTGCGGCAGAGGGAAAGGGGCTGCGTGAGGCGGCAGCGGTGGGGACAAAGGGAGGGAGGAGGCTGAGGAATGGTGGTTCAGGCTGGGTGAGGGACGGGCAGGGTGTAGCTGGGCGAGACTCAGTGAGGCTGTGCCAGAGGGGACTTGGAGAATGAGGTGAGGCTGTGCCAGGTGAGGGACTGAACCCGGTCACCGGTGGGGTGGGCAGGAATGCTGGCGTGACATGTCTCCTCCCGCAGGCAGAGGACGGCGCCCTCGGCAGTGACCCAGTGCTCAGCAGGGACGAGCTCGACGCGCTCCTGGGTGAGGTATGGCATTCGGGGGACAACAACAGGCAGAGTCTGTCTACAGGGTGACATGGGGCTGTGGGTGAAGCAGGGACAGCCCGGGGGGGACTGGGAGGAGGATGGAAAGGGAGAGTAATACCCTGGGGCTGTCCCGCAGGGCACCTGGGACGGGATCCTGCAGTGGGCATTCCAGAGCGTGGCACGGCCCCTCGCAGACACGCAGGGGCTCTTCACCTAGAGCATGCACCCCAGAAGCAGCACCCACAGCACAGGTGACGGAGGAACAGGCGGTGGGGAGGCTGTGACAGGGGATCTGCAAAGGCAGTGCAGCACCTCTGAAACTACAATATAATAAACCACTGCAACCTCCCGCCTTCAGCAAGAACCTAAACAATAACAAAATCTATAAAACACACAATATGGTCAATGACTCCAGATTAACTATACACAGAGGACAAATAAAAATAAAAAATGACAAAAACGCAGAAATTGACTTAAAAGACAAATGCAAAATTTAATGCAAAAGGTGAAAAAGTACAATACTACCTAAGACTGCTGAAAAGCAAAATAGTAAAAAATAAAACCAAGCCCGAGACAATAGAAAAGAAACGAAGAGAAAAAATGAAGGCCGCCCTGCGCCCAGCCTGCGGCAAAAGCCTACAGCACCCGGTATTC